>JAUEJL010135505.1:0-11042 GCA_032274825.1 Drosophyllum lusitanicum | reverse complement strand
GTCAGGGAACCCTCCGGTGCCTGCACCAAGCTGGTTGTTCCCACTGGCAGCTACCGGGTGGTTGTTATTATCGGTGTGTAGCATGTGAAGTCCACCGGTGCCGGAATTCATTCCACCTAGCTGGCTATGCATCGCTTGCTGCTGTAGCGACGAGTACTGTTGTTGGCTGTACATCATCGATGACCGTGCTGCCATGAGTGCTGCTGCTGCTTGTGGTGACATCTGCTGTGCCTGCTGCATGTACTGACCTCCTGCCGCCTGCTGCTGCTGCATCATCCCACTTTGAGGATACTGATTTAGATATAAAAAGGTAGAAATTAACACTGTTACATACAGCTCGATACATCGGTGTAAAATCAAAACCCAACCGGCCCATCTAAAGTGATGATTAATTTAATCTTTTTACCTGTGAATGAAGAGCAGCAGGTGCTTGTGGTTGAGAATCAGCAATGGCAGCAAGGTACATAAGGTTCCTCTGAAGCTTCGCCTGATGTCTGCATGCCATTATAATCAAACCATTTCAACGTACCCACCAATGTTTTATGAGTTAAAGAGTGTAACAAGTTTATAAATTAAGTTTGTCTATCAAGGGGCAAGGTTGTCTTTTCAAACAGCCATTCCAAAATAAAATGAATGTGCCATATAAAACTTTGTCTATCAAGGCTAGCTTGACTTGTTTCTAGCTTTTAATAACCAAAGCTCACAAGTAGCTCAGCTCTCTTTACTTCAAATGTTTGAAGTAAAATTCTTATAATTTTATTTGACTAGTTAAATAATCATATAATGAGAATGAGTTACAAAAGCAACTGTAAACACCACTATTTAAGCAAAGATCTATATAAAGATTTGACAAGAATCTTGCATTGAAATGGCAAAAAGTGATATTGATCTATAGGAACACGAGAGCGGACAAATGTAAATATATATTTATACTCACTCTGCACACTCGGCCATCTTCCCCGTGTTTTGGCTCTCAACAATCTTCAAGATCAGAGACTTGTTTTCATCCAGGTACTGCACATATACACCAAAGAAAACTAATTAACACATATAAAATGGAAGCAAGAAACTGATTATTCCAAAAAGAACGAGATAAAAAAACAAACCCCATGTCAAGAACTTTTGTCATCCCAATAATCACAACAATATCCAATCTCGTAAAAGTAGGATATATGGTTAAAACTTGTTGAAGAACAAGTATCATACAAGGAACATTGTATATTTTGTTGCCAAAGAATATTTAATTATTTTATAGGATTTATGGGTTTCGACCTCTTAAAAGAGTGCAAAAAAAATGTTAATCTATATTATTGTACAAATGGTGCTACTATTTGGACTTAGTTCTTTTATTAACTAGATGCAATTTCCAATATGTCATATATTCACATAAATCATATCATATGAGTTAAATTTAAACTAACAAAAGATCCAAATATATATACACACACTTAGTATATAACATATATATACTGATAATCTTGTTTTGTGTGATGTAATCACTTAACAAGACTCCTAAACCACACAAGACAACAAATGAACCAATAGAGCAAACCAAAATTCTCGAGCACAGAGATTGACGCAAAAATAAAGAATCTTTGTTTAACCTCTCTTATTTAATTCCTCAAACCTGCACATACAGCTGTAATGCCCAAATATAAATTAATATATATATATAACCTTCCCATCAAAAATAAGCTAAGATACTTCATACAGTGACGAAAAGAAGCCAACTGACCAGAAATATTGAAATGCGACTTTATAAAATTCTGGACAGTTTTATTTATTAAAAAACGACCTTTCATCCTATATTAAAAAATGTAACATCTTTTTATGAGCATGAAATCTTGTAACCTGTATTTCAATCATTGCTAACAAGGTTGATCTGATGATTTTCCACCGCTTCACAGAAAGGGAAAAATGTTTTCTTTTTCATAAAATCCTAACATAAACCATAAAATAACTCGCTTTTTCTTGCATAAATTATCATAAACCCATTTTCGTTGTATTTAATAATTATTATATATAATATCCCTTTATTAAAAGGATTTATCTATCAAACTGTACTTTATTTGATTTGATAATATATGTATTTTAAAGATGGAGATCTTTAATTGCTTTGGGGCGAGTTAAATCTTGTTTTCTGTGCCTTTTGAAAAAGAGGTGGTTGTTGCGAAGTGTAATGATCCAATCCTAAAATAAAAAAAAGCGAAGTGTGCAAAGATTAAAACTTTATTCTGCTAGCTACTTTTAGTTTCATAGTAAGCAGAGGATAAAAGCATCATATCTATGGAAGATATATAGAAAGTAAACATTATTGTATGTAATCATACAGTCAAAAGCTAGATGAAAGAACAGAACTACAGAAGTGTATATTATCAGAAATTAGCAGATCGAACATGCAGGTTCAATACTTAAGTAAAGTACAGCAGTGAAATATCCAATACATACACGTAATAATAAGGCCCATCCATATATATATATACAGGAAAACTTGTTGCACATGGAGAAACAAGCAGGAAAAAGGCAGGCCAAAGCCAAAAAAAGCAACATAAAAAAGATCAATAAAGTTGAATATATAAAATCCACCTAACAATAAAAAAAATGATATCTTTTTCGACATCAGAATATAGTCTATGAAAAAAACACTCGGTTACTATCATTATAATACATCAATTGTTTGTAAAATTCAAAGAAAAAAAGATAAAAGTCTTGGTCCTAACCCAAAGCAGTAAAAACCACGATAGAATTACTCATTTTCACCTCTTAAGTGTTAACCCACCCACTTTAGAATGTAAATTAAGTTGATTAAAACAAGAAGAATGTGTGATTTCACTTGCAATTCTTATTTTAGAAACACGGTGTTTTAAGTTCCTGCTTTTTAATATGACAGAAAGATATTAATATATTATTTTTTTGAAGGCTTAGTGTTCCCAATTTTGATTTGAGAAAATTTTCAAAGGCTTTTAGAAAAATCAAAATTGTTTTCTTGTTTTTTTTCCTTTCTGCAATTCATGTATAAACAAAGTATTCCCATTCTTGATTTTCTTTAAGAAATCCAAATGTGTGGGCACGTAACTACGTACGTGCTTCGAATATATTGGTTCAATTAGCGTCATATTGAAACTAATGTATATAAATTAAAGTAATTAACCTGCTAAAAGGAACTTCTTTAGATATGTATTCCTTCAAAACTAATGCATAACTTCAAACCTATGGCTTACATTTTTCATAACTAATACATAGTGATGAATACAATCAAAAGTAATTCATACGTTCAAACATAATACATGCATTCGAAAGTAGTAATGCATATTTAAATCAAGATTTGGATCATGAATACTTTAAAAAGACTCATATTGCATAATAAAAATATAAAAAATGGTGAAAACATATGAGATGCAAAAGATTGCATCATTCTTGTCTTAATTGGCCAATAACAATGATTTTCAACCAGCAAAAACAAATAAAAGATTGCAAATGAATCTAACCTGCTAATTATTCCTTAAAAAAAGTTGAAGATATCAAGATAGACAAAATAAACCGTAATTTCACATACAAAAGCAACAAGAACACACATTGTGAACACAGATTCCCAAAAAAATTAATACAAAGACCGTCAACCAAAAGAATGTGTTCAGAAGCTACTTTGAAGGGCAATTTCCATAGGCAAAATGGAATCACAAAACATAAGCAAAAAAAGAAATAAAGGTGCTTATAAAATTGCTTAAAAGGAACAATAATCACCTATTACCAAGATTAGCAAGTCATGTACAATGGGAGAGTTTGTGTTCTGGTTAAGTTCCTCCAGAAACTCTTGTCATGCTTGACGTATTTGGATATCTTATTAAAATTAATTATCTGCTTAGATTTTTTTAAATTAGCAACTTCAAACAGCTTATTCAAAACAGCTTTCTTAGGTCATAAATAATCACTTTAACATAGCCTGTCATGAGGTTATCTATATTGTTTCCATCTTCTCCTTCGTCTATCCCCTGTCTCCTTCCACCTCCTGCTTCCCACCTGTAGATTACATGAATGTTCACAGCATCAAGAATTGTTTGTACATCTGCATCACTTTCTGCATAATGTAACTTTTGCAGCTAATAACTCTGTTCTATACACTATTAGCTGATGATGCAAGTGAATACATGTGAACCTGAACTAATACATTAACTGTTAAAACACAAAATCAGGTACTTTGTCATCCCTACATCACTTTCAATGAATACCACATCCCTGTTAATATTTTTTACACCTAACCTCATAACCTCCAAAGTCCAAAATTTGTACCTTTAAGATTAGCCAAATAAATGACAAGTAATTACATAATATTCAAGAAGTGTCTAATTTCCTGTTGGGAGCGAGTTAAGATTTTCACTTCCTTTTATATGGCAGATAAACGAGGGAAGCTAACACTAACTTAATCAAAACATGAATTTAGACCCTAAACACACTTTACTCGGGCTGTAATCAAATCATAGGTCAGGTACTTTACCTTCTTAAAAGGCTTAACTTGTGCTGAATACCACATCCCTATTAATATTTTTTTGCCCTAACCTCATAACCTCCAAAGTCCAAAATTTGCAGCTTTAAGATTAGCCAAATAAGATGCATTTTCTGTAATCTGTAGTTACAATGGATCACCAGCATTCTGTTTTCCTTCACTTTTCTTGTAAAACCATGCCCTGCACACTGTTGGTTTCTTCCCTTCTGGGTGGCAACACAAACCGACCAGCAACTTCAGCCACTGAGATCACGGCTAGAGTTCTTTCGTAGGGGTTGGTGCCCCAGAATAATTAAACACTCTCCTTTAAGCCTCCTAGCAGCCCATTACTCTAAACGCGAAAAGAAATAGGCCCATGGCCTTCCACATGTGGATTTTCCACTTCTCATATGCATGTCTTGCTTTAGACTTTAGATTAATTGTTTTTTGTGGTGTTGAAGATGTCTTTGCTTCCAGCAAGTAACTAACTGACGTGAAAAGGAATTCCGGGTTTAAAAAATCTTAGTATAATTTGAATCGACATTTTGTCTAATTATGTTATTAACTACTTCGATCATTTTCTTTAATGGGCCTATTCTGTATCTATTTTGACTTTGGATGTTTTTGTATGCATGTTGAATCTCTTTAAAATGTGTTTGATAGTGAATTTGTTCATACCCAGACCTAAAAAAGTAACTTCATATAGAAAAAAATAAGATATCATCATTTTGAATAGTAAGGGTCTAGAAAACTTTGGATTCGAGGTAGAATACAAAATCCCAATAGAACAAATCTATCTCTAATCTTTACATTTAAAAGTTTGACTTCTTTCCTACTACAGTTGCAAGAATAATTGTCTGTTATCGCAAGCAACCTACTTTTTGTTAGAATTTGGGTCGCCAATAAAGCAGACTTAAACACAAAATAGAGGTAGAGGTCGTGCTATTGCAAGCAACTCACTTTTTGTTACGGTATCGGCGGATATTAAGGTAGACTTGAACTCAAAAAGAGAGGTTGAGGACGAGGTATATTACTATCAATGTTTATCCATCAAAGTTCTCCTTTTAAATTTTGTGATAAATTTTATAAGACCTTAATCTAATTTTTCTCTAAAATACTTGTTGTAGATGTACTTTAGTATGCTACCAAATTTGTGTTGTGTGATTGTTGCAGGAAGGGAAGCAATATGCAAACTAAAATAGCTTGCAATTTTAAGACTTCTGCGAAACACATCCAAGTACATAAGCTATTCTATGAAATAGTTAATTATATTCATTTAATTTTTTTGCTGATAGTGACCCTAATTGTAGGTTATTTGTAAATTATGTTTAATAATTTGTGATATATTTTGTTTTGAAAAAAATAATTATATATTTGTGACTATCTCATTTTTGTGTACGTTTTGATATAAATTTTATCGTAATATGACTTTTTTTTAAAATAGTATATTTTAATCTTTTTATCCGTCGGGAGCAATGAGTAGGTAATTCTTAGACATTTTATTCGTTTTTATATTTATTCCATCTACGTAATAAAAATGATATTTCATTGATTTCTTGATCTTTAGATAATAAGAATTAAAAATATTCTATTTTTTAAATTTTATCGTATTATGATAAAATTCGTATGTTTGGTAACCACTTAGTGGGTCTTTTAAAACCGTTAGTTAATAGCATAAAACTACTTACAAAACTACTACTACCACTTTAGTGCTCTTTAAAATTGATAGTTAATGTGTGTAAATAAATAACCGTACAAAATCTATAACTATACATAATTATTGAGTAGTGAAACAACCTTCATATTAGTGGGATTTGTAACTACCCTTACAACTTGAAATTTTATATAAAGATTTTAATTTTCTAAGTGTAACACCCTAGATACTGGCATAGTAGTACGCGTGCAGTGCTATGTTTGTTAATTGTTTATTTAATTATCTGCTATTTGTTTAGAGAATTATTTAATTAATATAGAGCCACTAGGTTAAAAAGGGAATATATATTTTATATATTTATGTGTTTTATTGGTTATATAGACTCGTTTTTAGATAAGGGTCACAAATTATACCTCGCTGGTTAATAATTAATTGAGTAGGACCGCTTAATTAATCAACTGTGAGTTAGAAAGCAGGTATGTGCACTGTGTGTGTGTGTGTCGTGGCTATAGGCAGCCTTGGCACCTCCTCTTCTTTCACTTTGAACTTATCCATTTTTGTGAGTTCTTGAACTTTGCTTTGAAGAAACCTTAAAGGCAGCCTTTGATCCTTGATTTTCTTGCTTTTTTGTGTTGGATTATTGCTTAATTAAAGGTTAGTTATGTTCTTGAATTAATCTTGCCATAGATATGCATATCATGTTCTAGTTAGGGTTCTTGAATATTTGGGTTTTGATTAATGAATGAAATTGATGTTGGTTTTGAATTTAGTAGTAAGTTTATGTTGTTTTAGCATATAATTCATGTTCAAATCTTGTGTTTTTGTTGATTGTTACCTTGAACTCCATTGATTGAGGTAGAAGATGAAGTTGGAATTGGGTTTTGATGATTTGATGATATGAATGTGTTTTTGGTTATGGTTTACATGTTATATGAGTTTAGAAGTATCATACAACTGCTACAAGTCATTTTTCAGGAATTATTGTTGAGTTTTGGTGATGTTGGAAATGGCTGGAACAGGGTAGAAACAAAACTTGCAGGTCTACTGTTCGAATCCTGTCGCGCCGCGACGGGTAAGGGGGTCGCGACACCACCCTGCTAGACAGAAAGATTTTGTGTTTTTTTCTGCATTAATTCAATTGTGTTATGTTCTAATTGTTTCTATTTAGTTCTAACATGATTCAAATGATGTACTTGGGTTAGTTTGATGATGAATAGCATATATAGAGCTTTATATGAGTTAAATGCTTACTTGAAATTATGAAATGGCATTTGGTGGACCTTGTACATGTTGTGTTGCTTTCTACATGTTTTGTATCATATAAATAGACTATATGCAACTTGAGCATGTGCTAAATGCTGGTTTTCATATGTGAATCTTACCGGGTTGGTTTTGACCCGTTTGGTATGTAAACTTGATATTTTGGAGATAATTGGAAATTGGTTACTAATTCTTGTTATGTTGTGTTCTCAGGAGCGGAGAAGACTTAGTGAAATAAGACTACTGAGTTGGAGATTGGTGATCCTAGGTGAGTGGACGTTTAACTCACGGATGGTTATTAGTTGTAACGGTTATGGTTGCAACTGTTTTATGTTGATGCATGGATAGACTTCTTGTTTGGTAATTAATTAACTGGTTATATGTTAATTAATCACATCGTCAGTGATATGTGTACATGGATGATGGGAAGTCAGCTTGGCTGGACTATGGGCTGGGCTTGTTTGCTATCGGCTAATAAGTATTTAGATCTTTTGATGCATTCGTTGCAACTTAAGAGCAATACTGTGTGAGAATAGCAAATGAGTTATCGGTAAACCTTTGCTAGGCCGACATTGGTTGCAGGTTCCTGCAGAACCACCGGTCTTCTCGGTTGCTTGATTTATTGTTGTATCTTTCGGTTATGATCGATGTTATTTGTTGGTTTAACTTTCATTCCCTTAGCTTTGTGCTAATCCCCCACCTTCCACTCCATTTTACAAGTTTCGGAAAGTCAGTGGTTTAGCTGGGAGTTGGCGTTGCTCGGGGAATAATTGACCACTACTCTGATTTAGCTTTTGATGAGCTGTTGGTTTTATGTAACACTACTTTTGAAATACTGGTGTTTTGAAACAGTTTGACCCTGGTTTACTTAATTATTTGTAAACATGTTTGTATATATTTATCTTATCGCTTCCGCAATAATTTAAAAAAAATTATGGGTTGAAATTTGTGGTGTTACAAATATTTAATTTAATCAAATTGGTTTAAGTGTTTACATAAATAACCATAAAAAAATGTATCTATTAAATTATTTGAATAAATCTTTTTTTTAAAATATTTTAGTGTTAACAAACTAAATCAGCTAAAAAATAAAAATTTTGAATAGTATGCAAGGCTTAAAGGTTTTACGTTAATTAAAACAAATAATTTTAAAGGCATTTGAGAAAACAAAAGGACATGATTGATAGGAAAAATTCTAGAAATAGGATGATGATATCATAACCCTATTTTCTAATAAGAATTAAAGATTAAAGATTAATGAATGATTAAAGATTAAATTTTAAGATATACATTCTAAACAATTTTCGATTCAATTTTAAATTCTTAAAAATATAATTAACTTTGTCTTGGTTATCATTGTATACAACAAATTTTAAATTTTTAAAAATAATACAACCAACTTTCATAATTCTCTTATTATATGCAAACAACTTTTTTCTGTGTTTAATATTTGACTATCATTGTATATAATGAACTTTCCATAATTTCCATAGTATACTACAACTTGCATACAATGGGAGGATTATAAAAGTTGATTGTATTGTTTTAAAAAAATAAAGTTGGTTGTATAAAATGATAACTAAGACAAAGTTTATTGTATTTTCATACAATTTACCCTTTTCTTTAATTAATCGAAAAGAATATCTTTTATTACCGGTCCCTTGACGGAAACAGATTAAGTAGGTAGGCATTAATTAATTAATTCGTTATTTTTATGCGTGTTATAATTCGTTATTGTATGGATATTGAATATATAGGGATGGCAAAAAAACCGAACCCGACGGGAAAAAACAGAATAATTTAAGCGGGGACGGGGACAATGATACCCGCCCCAATTACCCGATTAACCTGCCCGATTACATTCTATTTTTATATTTTATATTCTATTATTATATTATATATTATACATTCACATGAAGTTGGAAGAGTGATATAATTAATAATTTGGATCGTCCTTGAACACTTAATGATTTGAAATCATTTGTTTAGATAAATTTGAACACTTTATCATTATTTGGATCGTTTGGTTTGTATTTGTGGAGAATGTATTAATGTTGTATAATTTTAGTATAATTATTTTTTTAAACTCGTGACAAAATTTTAATAGTGACGAGAATCTCCACGGTGAAAAATCACCGTTTAACTTTATACGGGTATCTCCACTGTGAAAATTACCTGTTTAATTACCCGTTTACATTAAATAGGGATACCCGTTTCTCCGCGGTTTTCCCCGGTTACCTGATGGGGATCCCCATTTAAATCCCCGTGGTTTTTTAATCGGGGACGGAGACGGTTTTTTTAAACAGGCACGGAGATGGGGGGACCAATCCCCGACCTGAAACCGGCCCATTGCCATCCCTATGAATTACATATAATTAGTTATTCTATGGGTCTTGAATATACATACAATTTACATTGAAAATGTGGGATCAAACACAACACAATAACACCTAAGTTTCGATCTTTTATTGAAATCACATGTCGTTTACAACAGAATCGAGTACATATATATACTAGTAAAAATGGCAGTTTTCCGGCGTTTATTTGGCGGTTCTCCGTCAACTAACGGTGGCGGTTGGCGGCTGACGGCGGCTGACGACCGTCGGCGGTTACCTCCGGTGGTGGGGCTGTGGTGGTTGTACAATAAATGTATCATTATTTCCAACATTCACCCACCTAATGATATAATCGAAAATCTTCACATCTTGTTTTGAGTCTTCACAAAATGATGACACTTGAATCTTCTATTGCGTTCTCTCCAGAACCTTTGTGTTGCATTTACTTCATTTGTTCTTTTGTCATAATTCCTCTTGTACTTGAAATCTTCATGATCCCTGGTTTTGGTGGCTCCAACTGACTCACTCCTTTGGCTAACTGAATCTTCCGTTCGTCCTCTCGTGTTAGCCGTTTGACCTCCCGTATTGTTGGTAGTCATACCAATAATTTTCTTTCTTCAATTCTTGTGTAGTAATATCACAAAAACTCATCTTCATCTTTTGTGCAGTCTTCTCACATGACTCCTCTTGGTCTTCGTGTAGTCGTCTCACATACCTCCACTTTGTTCTTTGTGTAGTCGTCTCACATAACTCCACTTGGTTCCTACACTCACTGCAATTCGTTTCTCCTTTGCACACTCTGTGATTTGTTTGTTTCGTGCACTCGCTGCAATTCCTAGTTCGTGCACTCACTGCGATTTTTGCACTCACTGCCATTCATTCTGCACTCACTACAATTGACTCTGCACTCACTACAATTTCGTCGTATTCTCGGTAATAGTTGCCATGAGTAGTTTTGGTTCTAAATCTTCTTCAACAAGATTTGACTATTCTCTGACTTGCTTCTTGCGTTTGGTTCGACATTCATAGGCAAAGTGTCAAAGTTTGTGACATCGGTAGCACGTGATTTGAGATTTGTCTTTTCTATCTTCTTCAAAAGACTCTTGTTCTTCCCTTTTGGAGTTATTTTGTGAGGGTTCCCAGTTCTTTCTTTTTTATCTGAATATGTTATTCCCTTGTCCTCGCGAGTAGTTAAATCTCCCACAACCACGTCTTCTGTAATCTTGGCTGCGATCTTCATGTTGTGTGAACATTAAACCTTCTTGAATATCCACAGATCTTTCATTTTTATACTTGAGTCTCTCTTCAA
>JAUEJL010135494.1:0-11042 GCA_032274825.1 Drosophyllum lusitanicum | reverse complement strand
TACACACACTTCACTTTGATAATATGAGGAGGTGATATTCTTCAACTCAAATCATATACACGTACATACAATTCCCTCAAAACAAAGCAGGAGGTGTCTTCTAAATAAACATTTCATGCTTACTACATATTTACATACATACATACTTTACTATCATGCATACATGCATACATATTAAATTAATCTCTTTAACCCATTAACTTTAATTATCATAAATACTAACTAGTCAATATTATCACACAATTAATAATTTAAACACACGTAAACACATACCGCCAAACCGCTAGCAACTAGCCCGGGTTTGCGGGTGTTACACAATGAGAGTGTCTAGTATTTCCTTAGCAGGCTCACAGTTTTACACCTGGTGGTAGACTTCATCTGGAAGAGCACAGAATAGAACAAATCTTGCTTTGACGTCAATATTGACTAGCCTCTTGTCTTCATTTGACTAGTGGGAGAGTGATTTCTTCACAAGTCTTCCAGGAAAAGAAGGTTCATCTTTTGTTGCATCAGAAGCACTTAGGACAAAGGAGGGAACAAATGGACCATTAGTGATGATCTCCAGCATTTGTACATCCAATGAGGATAAGAACAAGATAGTTCTACTTTTCCACATGAAAAAGTTTTCGCCATCAAAGGTGGGACACCTTGTGATTGAACCACTGTTTGGTGCAGGGTCAATAGAGGAGGATGAGGTCATTTGGTGAGGGGTAGAAGTAGTAATAGCATAAGCCAAAACGATCTAGATATTGATTATCTAACATGCTCTGATACCAGTTGTTAATTCCAGATTAGGTACTCAAACAACGTTTATGTTTGTAGAAGGGGGGGTTGAATACAAACTCTAGCTTTTAAAACTTATTGAACACAAAATTAGTTTTAATATAAATCTAACTTATATGAATCAAGAATTACAAGTGTTTGGATGCGTAATTTCCTAACACAATAAAATACGACAACGAGTTTTAGTCTAACACAAAGACTAGCTAATCCTAAAGACGACTAATGTGTAAAGGTGTTCAACATATAAACAAGTTTGAATACTATAAAGTGCTAACTCTAAATATTTGCTTCTGTTAAGAGCTTAAGTCTTTTTCTTTCAAGGTATATATTCAACTGGAATGAAGGCTTGCATATTTATAGAGGATGAAGGCAGCAATGGTTAGAAGTACGGTGGTAGGTGAGAATATAATATTTAATTGATAAAGTTAGCGGGAGTCAAAGTAATTATTATTTAATCGGGTTCTTAATAAAATAATATTATTTTATGAAAAGTACACCCACTCACAATATTTAAATATATATCTTATATCTTTTTTCCTTGAGCACCACAACTTCCATTTCCATGCTTGAAACTTTTATCATTCATAAAATCTTCAGCATCTTGACTTTCCTAAACATGTTTGTTGTCGGTCATGATACTTGACAAGATCTTTGAAATATTCTTTCAAATATAACTTTAACTTTTTCCACATATTAAAGTTATATCCCTTTTGTTTTACTTCGCAAAGAAAAAAGTGCAAATACTTTTACAAAGTAGAAGATCTAAGGCTGCAAATGGACAACACATGTTTAGCCTTTGACTTAGATTACAAAGAAACATAGAAAATAACTAAGTACCGAGAGATAAGATAGCACACCTGAGATTGCTCAAATATGCATGCTCAGCTAAGCCAAAGATTGCTCAACTAAGCTTGCTCAGCTAATCGAAAAACTTTGCTTAGCTGATCGAATCTAATCTAAGAACCTGGTTAGCTGAGTATCCAAAATGATCAGCTTAAGGCATAGCTGACTCATTCGGTATGATCAGCTGACACTAATCTATAATACTATGTAAAATATACATCTTTTCTTAACAACACATGTTAAGATAATTTCTAGTCTATAACAAATGATAAGTTTTGTTAACATCAAATCTTATGTTTTTCAATAAGATGGTTTGATTCTTGAGTTGAAATGATTATCTCCCCAACAACCGTCAATCTTGATAGTTTGCTTATTACTAACTTTGATCTCACCTAATAGTCTGTTTCCATTAAATGTGTTTAACATTTCTTGATCATTGCAAATGTGTGTCGAAGCATCGAAATCTAACACCTACTTTGATTTTTCGTCTTGCAAAGTTCCACCGGTTAAAATTTCTACCAACATAATCTCTTCATGATAATTTGCAACTACATTTGCCAAATCATCATGATCCTTCTCCTTTCCCTTCGAATCTTGTAAGCTCTTCAAATTTTCACGAAACTAAGGACGACGAACCTACATATGAGCTTTCTTCCCTGCATTAGTAGCATTCAACTATACTCATGCCTCGATCTCCTCTTGGTCGAGACTTTGAACATCCTTTTAGACTACCACGCTTGATGTCTCATCCTATTTGAGAATCACTAGCTACTAATATTTTCTCCCCATTGGAGAAACTATCATTTCTTGTCATTCTTTTATTCACGCAACGCCTTAAGCACATATTCAAGCGTCAAAGTGATCGTCCCTATCAACATAGTCCATACAAACGGTTTATAGAATTTGGACAACGAGGACAACATCAAGAAGGCTTGTTCTTCGTCTTTCATAACCTCGTCCACGAACCAGTTGATTAAAATTTTTTATATGATCATGCAAATTACCTCCTTTTTCAAGTTTCAACGAGTACAAATCCATCTTCAAAAATAGCCTATGCGTCAACAATTTTGAGGCATAAATACCCGCGAGTAACTCTCAAATACCTTTTGCAGTTTTCACCTTAAAAACATTGTATTTGATCTTGGGAGCAAGTGCCAAACTGATTGCACTCGAGACTTTCTTCTGCATTGTCTTCCGATAATCATCTTTCATCGTATCTGGCTTTGCCTCCGGTAAACCAACAAAAATTCTTGTAGAAACTTTGACTTTAAATAACTCTCTCACAAGAGCTCCAATCAATATCTCCACCATTCATATCATAGATCATTTTCTTAAGAATCTATAGTTCAAAGTCATGATAATCCAACGACGAATTTGCAACATCCAATCTCCCACAGCTACGCAGAATATGATGAACAAAAAAATAAAATTTCTATTTCTCTAGGATTGACACCTCCGAGGTGAGTGATTTCTTCTTTGAAAACCCGAGCTCTAATACCACTTTGTCAGGGTCGACCACCACAAAGTGAAATAAAAACAACTACGATCAATAATTACATAAATAGAAAATGAACGCAAACACAATGATTTATGGGTTCAGATCTTCAAGCCTACTCCCTAAACGAAAAACTTAACCAAAAACTCAAATTACAAGATGGAGATGCTTAACTCTCAGCACTCTTGAATACTCACACAAGTTTTCCTTTCTACTTTTCCTTCTAGAATTATGAAAAACCTCTATTAAATGTGTTTTCAAGACATTGTAAAAGTCTGTGTAAGTTTAAAATTTGTTAGAATTCATTTTATTTAAAAACTTATCAATTAATTTTATGAATATTCAAAACTAGGTTTTTATAAAATCAATTTATATGAGTGAACGTATATGTATATTTTAGATCAATGCTCATTATAATGTGTTTGGTTATTTCAATTACGAATTATTTATTTATTGAAACATATATTATAAATTGTGATCACCAAAACGTTTAAAAATATATTTTATAAAATTATCATATTTGATTGCACTAACAAAATCCAATATTAAAATTGTTATTATCAAAACATTAAATTAATGTTTTTACATTTTTGGTATTGATTGCACTACCAACATAAATATAGAAGAACAAATCGAAGAACAACAAATCTGAAAAACCATTCGAAGAACATAACTTGATTCGTATGGATGAACCTAGGGGTGAGCATGAGTACCGGAAATACTGAACTGTACCAGCACCGTACCGGTACCGAATTAGAGTTTTCGGTCCGGTACTCGGTACTTGAAGTATTGCTAAATCGGTATTCAGAACTCGGTATTCGGGACTAGTACTGAACCAACTAGATAAAATAGGTAGTTAGTACCGGTACCATATATGAATATTCAGTAATGTATTCGATACCATCTTTAAATCAAATTCGGTATTCGATAAAATCGGTACGGTACCGGTCCAGTATCATGCTCACCCCTAGATGAACCCTTGTGTTTGAACAATCGAAACTCATGAAGCACGCAATCAAAACTCATCGAAAGTCAAGACGTATATCATATCTAAATGTCATGAAACAGATCTGATCATAGTGGATGACATGAATAAATCTAAATGTCATAATCGTCAAATCTAGAAATCGCAATTTGAAGTTCTTGAATGACTAGCATCGAAACTCATCTAAAGTTCTAAACCCGTGCATCTATAGTTTTAAACCACGAGGGCTGTTTTATTTTAACTACTACTATTATTAAAATATTTCTTTATTTTGATAATAGTTTTCAGAATCCTTAATTTTTTATTTAACACACTAGATTAAATGTCCGTGTGATACACATGTTGGTTTAAAAAAACAATAAATGTTCAACCTTTAATAAAAAATATTAAATAATTATAAAACGTGAAGGACTTGAGAGTTTAAAGAAAAGATGACTGACGGCGTCAACAGAAGACCAGCGATGGAAGCGTAGACTTGAGGGGGTAGAAGTGATGACAAAAATGTGGTATTATAATACGAAAAGACATGATTGTATTTCGTGTACAAGTAATCGATTATTATCATTACAATTATAACCAATAAGGTCAAATATTAATTGTTTATATTTAAAAACACTTTAAAATGATTATAAAATATTTTAAAATGATAAAACTAAGAATTTGGTTAAATATGATATTTTGAAATATTATAAAGGATAAATATGATATTTATAAATTAAGGTAGAGAAATACAATATTATATTAAGGTTTAATAATGGTTTAACCATAAAAGTTTTTGTTTAATTTCGGTTTAATAAATGATTTGACCATAATGTTTTGAATTTGTTATTATATAAAGGACAAATTGTATTAAAATACAATTAATTTTGTCTTAGTTACCATTATATACAATCAACTTTATTTTCTTAAAAATAATAGAAACAACTTTCAAAATCCGTACATTGTATGTAACTTGTTGTATACTATGGAAATTATGGCAAAGCTCATTGTATACAATGTTAACTAAACAACAGACACATAAAAAAGTTGTTTGCATACAATGAGAATATTATAAAAGTTAATTGTATTATTTTTAAAATTTTAAAATTGGTTATATACAATGATAACTAAAACAAATTTCATTACTTTTTCATGCAATTTGCCCTTATATAAACCTCAAACTTTTTTTAAGTGATTTAAACCTTGAAATTTTGTTAAAAAAACTGAGTAATCACTTAAATTTTGTATGGTTTTTTATTTTACTCTCTCTACTTCATTATGCATTTTAGTTTTATTAAAAACTTTACAAAACTTAAAAGGTTAAACCATTTTTAACAAAAAATTAAAGATTAAATTATTAGGGAAAAAACTTTAATATTTAAACAAAAAAAAATGTGTAACTTTGAGAATTAAATAATAACAAATTCAAACTTTAAGTTAAAACCGTTTGAAAAAAAACTTTGATTATTAAATCAAAACTGAAGTAAAACTTTGATAGTTAAATTATTATTAATCCAAAATATATATATGAAATTATCTATAATAATTTTAATTAAAATTAAACAACTTTTACTGTTTGTAAAGACAACCGCATAGCATAGAGTACACGTTTTGAAAACATTATTATATTAACTGCAGATTTTTGAAGTTAACTCTATATAATATTAAAATAAGCAATACATTTTCGTGTAATTAACCAAAAAATATAATCAAATTAATACTATTGAAATTCCAACCTACACGATATAATTAAAAATTAAATAAACAGATATTTTATCAAAAGTTATATATATATAAATGAGTTATATAATTAAATTAAGAAAAAATTGCTGAGAAAGGTAATCTAAATATCAAAAATTGCCAATAAAGATAACGTCTAATTTTTTTGGCCGAGAAAGGATTATAAATTTCAATTTGTAAAAAAAAATGTATAATGACCTCTTAGACTTAACAAAAAAAGGATTATAAATTTCAATTTGAAATAAAAAAATGTATAAATTTCACGCATTATACCATTTTTTGTTACAAATTGAAATTTATAATACTTTCTCGGCTAAAAAAATTGGACATTACCTTTTGATAAATTTTGATATTTAGATTAACCTTCTCGACAATTTACCCTTAAATTAAAATAAAATAGTCATGCTTTAATATGCACGAAGCATATACCAACTTTACACTATAATTAAAATAAAATAGTCATTTTTATTCGCTAAGATATAGAGAACTAATCATTTAACAAAAGAGAGTCAAAAAAATTTGTTCATACACAACAGGTACAAGTAATTAATATCATATAGTACAAGTAGATAATACATTAAATTATTATACATAAATAATTTTATAGTATACGGATCACTATATAACGTTAACAAAAATTATCTTTCCCATCCAATTATCAACCCAATGCCTCTCTTTTTTCTTTCTTTTTATAAGGGTGTCATTTGATATATATATATATATATATATATATATATATATCTTGAATAAACAAATTCCTTTCACCTAATTAATTAAAAATATTGGTAATTTTTAAGGTCAACTCAAATCTTTATTAGCTATATTTATTTCTTTTTTAAAATAAAAAATGTACAATTGCACATATACATATATGTTTAGAAATATTTATAAGTGGACTTTAATTATTTCTTTCATATAAGTATGGATTATAGGTCAACTCAAATCTTCATATGCTTTATTTTTTTCTTTTTAAAATAAGAAAACATGTACAATTACACATATAAATATTTTGTTAAAAATATTAAGTTGACTTGAAATAATTTTATACATAACTTTGATGTACAAAATATATTTAGTTGCATGAAGTCAGACGTGAAAATAAGTGGGATCAAGAAAGCTGAATTTATCTAAAATGACTATATTATATATAGAAATATTTTATAATTGTTGAATAATGTCTTACATCGTACAAGAAGTAACTTTGTAATGTCCTTAATAAAGGTTATGTGTTACTCCACTTATAGTCAATTGACTATGAGTAGCTCAAGACCTTTATTGGTATCGGGGCCTAACACGTGGAGTAACTCAACACCTTTATTAAGCACATTACAAATTCACTTGTCGTCCGATGTGGGATATTACTCAACAATAATAAATTTTACGGAAAATTGCCGAGAAAGGTACCCTAAATATAGAAAATTGCCAATAAAGGTAACGTCTAATTTTTTTGGCAGAGAAAGAATTATAAATTTTAATTTGTAACAAAAAAGGGTATAATGACCTCTTAGATCTAACAAAAAAAGGATTATAAATTTCAATTTGTAACAAAAAATGGTATAATGACCTCTTAGATCTAACAAAAAAATGATTATAAATTTCAATTTATAACAAAAAAATGTATAAATTTCACACATTATACCATTTTTTGTTACAAACTGAAATTTATAATTCTTTCTCGGTCAAAAAAATTATACGTTACATTTATTGACAAATTTTAATATTTTGTACTACCTTTCTCGACAATTTGCCCTAAATTTTAATATGAAGACTAGATGTGTTAAGTTAGTGATTCATAACAATGTTTTATTGATGACAAAATTTCTAACGTAACTTAGATGAATTGCTATGTAATTATGTATAACACACAAATTTAGCTCTAATGACAATGAATGACAGAATGAGAAGTTCTATGATCTTCTTACTAAAGTATTCTATCTATCATTTTACTCACTATATCAACACATGTCAAAATTTTCTAACGATCACGAGTTCGTTTTGTCATGAATTAACTTGTTAGTAACAAAATATACACTAAAACAATAACTTGAATCTTAAAAATAAAATAATAACATTTGTTATAATCAATTTTATAATTCAACGACGTTGTCTCGTAATTGATTATTCAATAACTCAATACAAAAAAAATCATTACAAACTCAATGAACATGACTTGTGGTTCCAGACTCATAGTTATCAAAATCGTGATCCTGATCGTAGGATCGTACGATCCTACGATCCCACCAATAAAAAACGCGCCGAATCGTACTTAGGATCGTAAATAAGTAGGATCGTACTCAAGATCGTAAGATCGTAGGATCGTATAGCGATCTTACGATCCCACGATCCCTTTTTTTTACATTTTTTAGTTATTACTATTATTTTACATTTTTATTTTTTACATTTTTTGATTATTACTATTATTTTTAAATTTTCTAAGTTGTCAACCTTGTGCTAAAAACAATTATTCGCAGTTTTCTACTTTATACACGTCACATTTTTCATTTTTTTTTGTTATAAGAGATAAAAGGTTTACGAGAATAAGATTTTGTATAAAATAAAGAATTAATGTTGTGCACAATACGCTTTAGATTTATTGATAGTTTTTTAGAGTCACATATTAAATTTTATTATGATATGTAAACCAATGAATTGCGGGGAGTTGTTATCTATGCTTTTAATATTTAAAATTGGAGATTTGATGTATGTTATTTTAAAATTTAAATGTTTCATTCTCTTGTAAAAATATATATAATGGGTTTTTGTTAAAAATTATAGCATATAAGAAAACTAAAAAAACTTTTAATGATTTGTGATAGGATCTTAAGATCCCGATCTCGATCTCACGATCCGATCTTGCAAAAACAAAAACGATCATAGGTAAGATCCCGATCTTGATAATCTTAGTTCCAGTAACATAAAATTCGTTATTATAATAAATTTTATAATTCAAAATATATGAATTCGATTAACTAGTCAAATAGATTATTCCTATGTAAATTGCAATCTCAAGTGAATAACGTTTTTAGTTCATTTCCGGATTCTTTAATGACTTGATGTTGCCTATTTTCTGTTTTGATAAACTCAAAAACAATATTTACATTCAAATTAAGACGACGCTAATGCAAAATCACAAAAAAAAATAGATATTAATAGACATATTGGTAGCGAAATAAAATATCATGAAAAACGTTTCGAAAAAAATAATATAATAAGGAAACCTTAAAACTCTAAAATGCAAAATCGCCACTTCATCCTTCAAGCCTACTAGGCTTCATTTTTTATTTATCAAAACTTATTATCAGATAATCTTCTCTTAGTTTGATGCTTCATCTTCTTCAAAAGGTGTTGTGCGGCGTGACACCCTAACCCTTGGTCGCATTGGACCAACCCCACCCCACCTCCATAGGCGTGCCCCAGGCAATCTCTTGTCCCGGTCTCTCACATAAGGTTAGGATCGAACCTCGGATCTTTATCTTTAATTCATCCCCAAACTGTAAGCCCCTAAGCATTTATGGGAATGAGGTACTACTGGGCCAAAACCACATTGGTAGTATGATAATTGATCTGATTTATCTTTAGATCAAATATCTGGAACCGACTACACAACTTGTACACGAACACTATAATGTATAAGATTATACAAAGTATTTTTTTCATTAAACACGTATAAACATGGTGTTGGGCTAACATATAGAAGGTACGAATTGAAAACGACTAAATAATAATTCACTATTTTACAAGGTTCTAAATAATGTAAGACGTGAGGTGAGGGAAATGTTAAGCCTCAAGCCTTAGAAGTCACGATGAGGTCACGACGTTTCACAATGCGCGACTTAAGGCTGCAATTTTGTATATAAATTCTAATTATGTATATATAATTATACAAACAAATATTATAAACACATAATTATAGGTTTATAACGTGGTTCATCAATCTTTTTTTTATGTTTTCGGTATATTCAACCATTCTTATAACCGAATAACTATATATATTTGACTCATATGGCTCAATACAACACGCCTAAAAAAACACGGCTTATAACAAGTAAAGACATGTCAAGCAGGACCTTAGCGTATGCCAAGCTTTACGTTAAAGCTTTGGACCATGTCGTGGCAACATGGTCAAGCTTCAAGCCATGGTGAGCCAAGACGAGCTTTTTAGAGCCATGCTATTTTTTTATGAAATTTAACGTGGACGGCGAATCTTTATAAATACTGATTTTATGGTAAAGGGAATGCTGATTTTTTTTATCAAAAGCGTGCTTCATGCGTGAAATGCACATGTAACACATGTAACACTTGCTTATCTCCACCCTCTCGATCTTCAAAGTTTGATGAATTAATATTATCCACGTAATTCTAATAAGGGTTTATTTTTTTAAAATGTATTAAACTATATCCTAAAAGTTAATGTATGTATCAAACTTTCAAAAAATATGTTATTGTGTGTATTAAACTTTCTATTTGTATGTACTAAACTTATACGTTTTTAATTTTACTTATTTATGTAATCAAAATACGTACAATAACAACAAATTAAAAGTTCAATACACATAATAACATTTTTAAAAGGTGAATACACACATTAACATTTTGGGTATAGTTTAATATATTTTGAACAAGTAAACCCTTCTAATAATGATAGAAAAAGTTAATTTATATACTATATTTACATGAATATGAGTTATTGCTAAGCCTATTATTATGAAAAAGTCTCAATCATTTGACATTTTCCAATCTAATTATTTAGAAGAAATAAATATATTAGAAATATCAACAACAGATGCAATTCACCTTATCAGAAACTTTATGGAGAAGTTTAGAGAAAGACCAAGAGACCTACAAATGGCTTTTATATACCTTGAAAAGACGTACGATAGTGGTTTTAGGGCAATAATTTGAAAGAACCTTTACAATATAGAGATCCCTCCCTAGAAGTTATATTAGGGCTATTAGAGATATGTACCAAGGCACAAGGACGACGCTTGGACACTACTAGACTGTTAGATATATGTGCACAATCAGCAACATAATTATGTCAAATATAATGTCATGAGACACTAAAGAGTTACACCTTTGAGTGTCTGTAAATCAAACAGTAATGAAACCCCTTAGGAGAATGAAATTTATAATAGTTATTATATATTAGTAATAAGTTTAGTTTTAACTTATGCCTCGAAAAAATTTATTATCAACTAAGAATTTAATTAATAAAGA
>JAUEJL010135483.1:0-11043 GCA_032274825.1 Drosophyllum lusitanicum | reverse complement strand
AAATAGAAAATAAAAATTGAAAAGATATAGGGTTGAAAAGGGTTGGATGTGGGGGTTTGTGGGGTAAGTTGGGTTGAGGGTGAAAGATGATGTGGATGCTGATGTGGCAGTGGGGTAAGTTGGGTTGGATGCTGATGGTCTAAGAGTGGGGGGAGTGGTTACCACACCCACCATATCGCCACATCAACTTTTTTTCTCTTACCACTTAGCCTACCAATCAGTTTCGTAGTAATCACTTCTCACAACACCAAATTTTGAGACTCACCTAATACCCAATACCAATAAAAAACAAACAAAAAAAGAAAGAAAACCAACGCGCAGGTGGAGATCACCACGCCTAAAATGGATGATCACGGCGTGTTGGAGTGGAAAGAAAAGTCACCGTGCCGTAGTTGGTCACCACATGAGGAAAAAGGCCCCCCACTCCGCCTGCTGTAATAAATGGAGCAAGGGCGTCAAGAAAACTAACTATATATACTGTCACCAAAGACCAAACAAGCAAATCACTCGATATATAGTACAATATATTTGGAAAATGACTGGTATTAAACAGAAAGCGATCGATCGATCATTAAGGTTTAATTAGCTTTAATTAAATGAATATTATGAAATATACCCAACTTATCTATCCCTAACGGACCTTCACCATTTGGGCTAGAAGTCCAAAGTGAAGGATCATGAACCGCAACGAGCGCCGCAACTAGACCAGCATTACTTGAAATGGTTGGTTCAGTAAACCACGGTTTCTTTCGATCATCTAAGAACATATCATTTAGGTTAGGTCCTCGAACCATGGCTCCGAAAAGCTCATTGGGATTTGGGTTCTCCGAGTTCAACCATGTACTCCCTTCGTCGCAAGAATGCCATTGGTTATCCCATGGGATCGATGCACCTCTATGGTGCACATGCATTGGATACTTATTTCCAAACCCTACGACATAGCTCATCTTCATCGGATTGTCTCCAAGTATGTAATTAACCTAAAAGGAGAGAAGGCAAAAAACGAATAATAAATATAGGGTAAGCTTTTATAATGAACACTTTCGGAGAATACACAAAAAAACACTATCAAAAACTTAAAAATTAACAAATTACTCTTATTTTTATTTAAAATAACATTAAAAATGTAAAGTTTTAAAATTATATTTACAAACCGATGCATAAACTAGATAAACATACTAGATGCATCTAAGTTCATAGTAACACTTGCCTGAGACATGGAGAAATCCCTCAAACTTTCGACCGAAAAACTAGTACCATCAATACAACGGCTACCAGATCTATGCAGAAGATCAAGATAGTCGCTATATAGTTTGCTAAGAAAAGAAGCTGTGGCTGCATACTCAAGAGGTGCATGGCGATCTGGCTTCAAGATTATCAGTCCACCTATTTGTATCGGAAAAGAAATCATGATCGATATAACTAACAAGTTTTGATCGAGTTTTCGACCGGTCTGGATTCATTATAGATCGCATACCTTGTGTTTTACTCGTGGTGGAAGATAAATACGTACACATGAGTGAATCGATGTTGTTAGTTGATGATATGAAGGATTCTTCATATGGATATCCAAGATCAGAGAAGAATCTAAGCCTTGTTAACAAAATCTATATATAGATAAAAAGTACTTAAAAAAATTCCAAGAAAATTAAATATTGAATCATAATCTAGCTTGTTAACAAAATCAATAGATAACATACCGCATTAGCAGTGAGCTTGTTATTCCAATCCAAAATCCCTTTATCAGTTAGTAATTCTTCTTGTTGGGCCAAAAGAAAATGATCAGAAGCATAACTAAGATAGCTAATATTTCCAGTTGCGAAAAATAACCAAGTCCCTCCCCATACTAACTCATCTTTGTACCCTGTTGAGTTATAGAACTCTCTTGCTTGTCCCCCGCACTCGTCTTTCGATGTATACGTTCCCTGAACAAATCCGGGCTCTTCTTTTGTGACAATATCGAATAACTTCGCAGCTGTTTTGGTTAAATTTGTTGAATACATCTTGTCTTCCTTGAACACTAATGATGCTGCTGAAAGGGCTGCAATAATCTCACCGGCTAAATCCGAGGCCGTTTCATCACAACTCGAAACTGGCCTTTTGTATCTCATATCCTCTGGTCTTTGCCAACACTTCACATCATTCTCGGTCAACGTTGTGTTCCCTGTGCTCCCTACCTTAATTCAAGAGATCATAAAGAAATTTTTTGAAGAACATATATTTGATTCCTCACTAATTAACTGCTGAACAAGATGCATTAACTTTTTTGCCGATAAACATGTTGGAATTAGCGTGACAATCTCGACGTGATAGTAAATAAACGGATTTGGGTTTATATAAGTATAATAAATGGGTTATTTTTGGATCGACCTTTGTAATTCATGTATGCTTAATAATTGGGTTGAGTTCGAGTCGTACATAAATTTCACTAGTCAATAGTCGAACCCATTTAATATTTATATAGACTTTGTTTGTTTCATATATAAACCAATTTTTGTCAAATATTATCCAAACTCCTACAATATTCTATTCTATTGATACTTTAATTTTGTGAAAATTATTAAACTTATGATATTTTAGCAGCTCGTGTAATTTTTTAAACCTGTTGACCATCCAACCGGTCGACTTGTTTACAACCCCCAACCTCTTAATGTCCCACCGGCATGTTAACCCGTGTAATTAAGGTGTTATGCGGGTTGTGTTCGTGTCTCACATATACATGTTAATTAATAATTTGAATCCACGAATAAATAAAACAGTTCGGGTCTAAGACATATGTTCCTAACATGGCAACTCGAACACGACTCTTTTGTCACCCGTAGTCGAATTTATTGTTATAGTTTTTAGGGTACCTGCGAGAACAATGTAGTAGAACCAGGAGAATCTTGATTTGGAGGGATGAAAATCTCGAGTAAATAGTCACTGCCCCATTTGATTATGTTCTTGACATGATCAAGTTGTTCAGTATCTTCATACTTTTGATGATATTCAATCACTGACCAACTCAATAAAGTGATCGTATAAGCCATCGGAAAGCTAAACTTAATATTGTTCCCAGAATCGTAAAATCCGCCAACAAGACTTGAGTTCCCATCGTCTAATCCAGAATCACTTCGAAACTTCACCAAATAATCGTCTTTCGGCAGTCTCCCAGCTGCAAATTAACCAATCATCCAACAAATTAATTAGTATGAAAAAGGGTCGGTGAAAATGATTATCAACGTACTCTTAAGTTATGGTCAAACATAATTAATCATGTTTTTATAAACTTGATGTGGGACCCTTATTCAAAATCAAAATCGAGTCACTTAATTTATAAGTCTCCCGATCGGTTATGTTTAACCACAAATATATATTCATAAATTTATGAGTAATTTGGTGTACATTTCTGAGCGTCGAAGAACATGAGAGCTTGTTTAAGAGCTGATGTTAGATCCTTAGACGTGCCATGATGACGATGGTTGTTTGGCAAAAACTTTAATAACAAACATAGAGCAACAAAGAGCGAAACAAAGGCGAGTGACACGTAAAGAAAACGTTTGAAGTTCTTTTTACTAGTGATGGTTAGTTTGAAATCAATGGATTTAGAGAATCGTGAAGGGAGTGATTCGTAACCGGAAGGGTTTCGAGAGTTAGGAAAGAGGTTGAAGTCGAGTTCAACGGAGTTCCAGCGGCTTGACGACGGGAGAAGGCGGCCGGGGGCGTGAGAGATGGAGTGGACGTAAAGTATCTTATCATCACCGTCGTCTGAGGTGTCCATTGATGGAGTGAAAGTGGTAATAAAGGATTAAGTTCGAATGTTGTTTTATGAGTAAAATATTTAAGGAAGTATAGTATGAGTTCATCAATCGTCGATTAACTGGCATTGGAAAGTGCTCCTATGAACGGGGAAGTTTTGTCGGATGCATAAAGACACAAATTATGAAGGTTGAATAGTAAAATGAATAGCTTTTAATTTCCAATTTGGAATATGCGTTTTTTTATTTCAAAAGAATAACCATTTGATATGTATCTTGCAATGTACCCTAATTTAGAAGCAAACTCAAAAACAATATTAAGGGTATATTCGGTATGGAGCTTTTTGGAGTTTATTGGAGCTGGTAGCTTTCTGTTTTGAAAAAAAAAACTACAAGTCATGTTCGGATGAAAAGGCTGTAAGTTTTTTTAAACAAAAAAGCTCTAAAACAAAAGGCTTCTTGAAATAGCTTTTAAAACTAGCTGGAAACTTTTTATATACCAAATACCTAAATACCCTCTTTAATTGTTTTTTAATTCCTCCAATTTTTATAATTTGTCTTTTTTGTCATTTTATACTATTAAGCTCCAGCTACCAGCTAATTTGCCGAATTCATATATAATTAAAATAAACAGCTTCCTGCTTCAGCTACCAGCTTCCAGCTATTTCCGCCAAACACACCCTAAATCATCATCAAAATTAATCTTTTAACCATATTTTTATCATTTTTGTTAAAGTTCAGAAGTTGTATTTTCTATAAGTATATGGTATATTGTGAAAATACCCGATAGGTATATAAATAATGTAATTAACCCTAATTCCCTTAAGCATTTCATATTCTAAATATTGTGTGTGTTCTTAGTTTTCTCTCAATAATTTATACTAAGATCATACTAATCATTGTGAATTTGCTTCAATTTCTGTTGATACTTGATACAATTGAGAACATATAATTGATATTAAAGCAGAAAGTGGATCAAAAGGTTAGTTCTTTGAAAAGAAAAAAAAGGTCGAAACTTTTTTTTGACATCGCCGCCGCCTGAGTTTTAATTTCACCTACCTGCTTGCTTACTTGAATTAAATCACCTGCTTGCTATTCTGCTTCAATTAATTCTCCTGCTTGTTTGCTTGCTTAAATTAATTCTCGAGCTTGCTTGCGTGCTTAATTTTTTTTCGGCCGTACGTAAACAAATAACCCTAATATTTTTTTGATTTTGAGTATTTAATTCAAATTGATCATTTGGGTTGATTAGTTTGATATTTATTTGAAGATTGGAATTGAAATCATTTGATTTAGATTGAAAATTAAGTAAAAAATTTAATTATAGAAATTAGGTTTTTTTTTTGTTTTGTTCGACACTCTCAATCGCAATTGTTCTTCCATTGAATCGTATTTGGAACATCCACATATTTCAATCGTTGTTATTGTATTTGAGCAATTGCAATTTCCAATCGTATTGGCATCTTGCTATTTATCCTATTGAATAATTGTATTTTCTACCAATCATAATTCCAATTGCAATTTGCAATCATATTTGTCAATTGCAATTCCCAATTGTATTTGCCAATCACAATTCCCTAATCGCAATTACTCCAATTGCAATTCCCATCAATTGTAATTAATGAATTTCATTTCATTCAATCACAATTCGATCAACACCTTTTATCATTTCACTCAAAGAGCTATCGTCAAGTATCAACCATGCTTCGTGCCGAAGAAGAAGAAGTTATCAAATTAGCGAAGGAGGTAGAAAATCTTGGTTCAAATTTTATTTTTTGGGCAGATTGTGCCAACAAACAGAAAAAGAGAGCAGATGATTTAGAACAAGAAAATGTCAAACTTACTCTACAACTTTATGAATTGACTGAAAAACTTCACAAGTCAGAAAACAAATATTACGAGTTTGAGATTGAAGAACGTGTCAAGATAAGAAATCTTGAGCAACAATTGTTGAATATTCAAAGCAAGTCAACTTTAGTAAGCATGAATTTTGAGACCGAAAGAAACCATTTTGTGCTCAAAATTCAGAAATTGGAACAAGATTTACAAAATTGTGTAGAAAAAAAGGTCACGACATCTTCTGATTTTGAAAAAGTTCAAAAGTGTAAGTCTTATAAAGGAAAAGAAATCAAGGTGGTTCCTGTAATATTCCGTGCAGGTGAATCATTAAAAAGTATTGTGCATTCGAAAACCAAATGCTCTAAGGATGATTATTCTAGACTAAATTCTTACGTGGAGAAATTCATAAACAGGGTCAAGCTTTGAAGAAAGCTTTGGAATGAAAGTAAAAATACTTTTGAAGAAACGAAACAGAAAACTCTTATTCAGAACAATTGTGGTTATGTTTCTCGTGCTACTCCTCATCGTGTTACTCGTCTATTTGTGCGTGTTAGTTAAACAAGACCATTCTTGAATGCTAACACGAATGCACATATTACCACCTTACATGAGCTTAAATATCCATTTGTAGTTCGCTTTGTCAAACATCTCTTAAGACTTTTTAAAGAGAAGATTTGCAACAATTCACATTACTTTTCATTATATGTCTACCATAAGAAGATACTTGTTCGAAAGATTAAGGGGGAGCAAGGTACTGAAAAAGTTTCAAGTTATTCTTGAAGATCAAAGCTATATTCGAGGGGGAATATATTTTTTATTTGATGAAGAATAACAAGGATGCTGAAATTGAAGATTCCCTCAACGATGATTCTCTGTCTATGCTCAAGATCAAATGTTGTAGCGAAGAAGACAATCATCGTTATTATGCTTTATTTGTGCAATGAACACAAAGCAGGAGAATGTTAGACTCAGATTGTTTTCATTTTATCATTTTAGTTAAGTTTTACTTCTAGTTGTATTTTCTAGAAGTATATGGTATATTGTGAAAATATCTAATAGGTATATAAACAATGTAATTAACCTTAATTCCCTTAAGCATTTCATATTCTAAATACTTTGTGTGTTCTTAGTTTTCTCTCAAGAATTTATACTAAGATCATACTAATCATTGTGGATTTGCTTTAATTTCTGTTGATTCTTATACAATCGATAACATACACTAACCTTAAACCATAAAATACACAACATATGTGTGTTGCAATTTAACACGGTCGTGTTACCTAAATACCACAGGAATGTGTACAACATGAACACGATTGTGCTAGCTATAATAAAACACGACCGTGCCCTTCCTTGATATAGTCCTGTTCGCCGACACTACCTAACAACACGACCCAATAAAAGGGACACATCCCTGTCACCCTTGCGAACAACAAGTCTATTTTTCTGAGAACAACTTCTACTCCAGACCATTTCAATCCCAACTTCGAGTTTTTCACATAGACACTTATAACACCCTTGAGGCTGTTTTTAACAGATTCAAACAACCAAAACAACAACAATTCAACTAATCAGCGTGCTTTTTGTCTAGCTATTCATTTCTTTAGATTTAACAGTAAATTTTTTAATAAATTAAGAGAACCAATCCACAATGACTTTTAGAAATAAGGAAAGGGGTAACATTTTTGGGCACAACTACGAAGTTAAAAGGTGTAATTTACCCTTGCTTTCAGCTTTAGTTATATTTGGGGTCCTTTTCGGTATTTTCCCCTAATCCGGGGAGTCGTTGATAATTTCTCGACTAAAAGAATCTTCCCGTGCTTCAAACTCGAGAACAGAATTATGATCGCCATTTGAGGTACTGGGATCCAAAATCCCCACGATGATCTTCTGTTTGGTAAATTCTGATCTCAAATTTCAAAATCGCCTATTCTTAATCTGCTACATATTTTAGAGATCTATACGTGCTGAATTTCTCTTGATTCCCAGTGAATTGCGCTCTGCAGTAATGTTCCCTCAAAACCTAAACTTCCAACAATCAATGTTCAGATCTCCACTCTGATTTGTTTACTGACGACTGTTCTTGATTTCTTCTTATAACTTGTTAGCTGGGTATGAAGCGAGGTTTCAATTGTGAACCTAATTTTGTGAAATCCTTCGTTTTAGGTATGTTTTGACTATATCGATAATGATAAATTATCAATTCACCTCAGATAGTCCCAAGTCCTTCAATGCCTATCCAAAAGGTGACTTTGATTTAGAATCAAATACCATTAGAAAATCAAGAAAGCCCAAACATTCATCTTTTCATCCTGTTATAATGATTAAATCTTTTGGAAATCGAGTTATGTACTACTACAAGTTACACCCTGTGATGCTTTTCTTGATCTTTTTGTCATTTGGGGTCACCACTCTCATAGTTGTTTCTGTTTATACTAGCCATATTCATTCGATGTCTAATTATAACAAATTTAACAACGGTATGGATGATACTTACCCGTTCCCAAAGCTTCGAAATCTTGTGATGGTTGCTGGGCATTCTATATATACAAGTAGTAACTGTGAGAAAATTGATAAGGAGGATTCTTGGTTTCTCGAATCATATCAAAAGAATCCAGGGCAAGCTTCTACTTTTGTAGAACATATAAAAGAGGGAATCGAGAGCGCAGCTAGAGATGATGAGGCTTTGTTGTTGTTTAGTGGTGGCGAGACTCGTAAAGATGCAGGTCCACGAAGTGAAGCACAAAGTTATTGGATGGTTGCTGAATCAAAAGCATGGTTTGGTGAGTACTTACAGTTGTCTTCCATTAAGTACATTAGTTCTTGAATTTATGCATGCTTAAAATTCAGTCAGCTGTGATTTTGAATCTATCAATAGCTAGTTAAGGGTATGAAATTATTTATCTTTTATCGATGGTGTCGGCTCAGTTGTGCTTGTGCGATTGCGGTATTAGTTAGTTTGTTCACATCCAAGTCTAAGCATGGATTGATCGCCACATTTTCAGTCATTCCCTCTTGTTGGTGTTTTTATTTCATAATGCTCTTTATTTGTTAAAGATCATATGTTCATTGAATTATCTCCCATGATTTTTAGGATAGTCTTGTGTTCAGACAGAAGCTGCTTTTAAGTAGCAGATTAGTGTTAATGTTTTTTCACTTCATTGATTATAAACATATTAGATGGATACGAAATAACTGTTTTTTGCTAATGTTTTAAGTGATCTACCTTCTTGGTTTATAGCTTGTATAGTTGTATCTTACATTCTTACTAGCAGAATGCAATAAGTTGTTGTGAGAAAATGCATTATCAGAAAAATGTTTGTACTAGCTTATGCTGTAATTGAACCCAAGAAGGCAAGAAGCTGAAAAGCAGTTTTTGAGTGTTTGGCGAATTGTGCTTATTTGCATGTAAAATAACCAATTTACCCCTTCTTACATATTACGAGGTAGATATGCTGTCTAAAAGTAGATATCAATGTAATTCTATACCAATATGCTATAAGCTATTTAATGTTAGCATATTCAAAACTGCTCAAGGAAAAGTACTTGCTGGCTTTCAGATAACACAATAAGCTATAAGCAATTTTGTTTATGCAGGCACCTGAAAATGCTTTTCAGCTTTTAAAGTGAACACAATAAGCTATAAGCAGTTGAAGATAATCAATCCCAAACTTAGACTGTAATATTTTACTTTGACACTCAAACAATATACAACGGTGCCGCTAAGTGAAAGCTTACTCATTGCTATTTTAAACAAAGTACCAATAATTGGTTTTCCGTTTTATCCCTAGTTCTGTTCATCTCATCAACCCACTTGCACACAAGTTCATTGTCTTGAATAAATGGTCCTTTTGAACACTTTTTGATGGTGATTTTGAAGCAGGTCTATTGTCAAAGGAATGCTTATCTTTGTAAGAAGTTTCCGGCAGTAATGCTTATCTTTCTTGCTTTTTTTCTTTTTTTGTGTGAATATAGGGAACCAAGAGAAGGTAAGAGGGAAAGCACTCACAGAAGAACACGCAAGGGACAGCTTTGAGAATCTTCTTTTTAGTGTATGCCGGTTCAGGGAACTTACTGGCTCTTATCCACAAAATATAACTGTATGTTGTTCTCTCTTTTCTTTTTTGATTGATCTCACTACATTCTTAAATTAAAGAAAATACAGAACAATGGAGGTGGCAAGATGGGCTGGTGGGAAACATGTCGTTTCTTAACGCGTCAAAACAGGACAGGTTGGGTAGGCTTGACCTGCTAATACTTGTTTGTTCATTTTTTAAAAATATATATAAATTTTTTATGCGTAAAATATAACCCTCTGTCCCAGATAAGTGTCCCCTTTTCTATTTTAGTTTGTTCCAAAAAGAATGTCCACTTCCAAAAAAATTATCACGTTTCCATTTATGCTCTTAATTACACTTTGTCAAAAAACCCCATTAATTATACATTCCAAAAACTTACAATTTAAAAGGGTAAAATTGACAATTAACCATGCAGCAATGCGTTAATTGCAAATTTGTAAAAGGACGTCTTTTTATCGTGTGGACACTTATCTTACGAGTTACGACGGATTGGAGTAATTACAAAAAAAAACATTATTACAATAATAATGTGCCTCATTGAATTATATGATTTACAAGATTATTTGCATTAAAGTTACACTTCCAGCAACTATTAATTTGTTCAACCCGTTTCCTTTTCAGCTACATTTGTTCACTATATTATTTGACCCATTTGATATAAAACATAACTCATATCTTCTACCCATTCATTAGTAAACGGGTCAAACTCATCACCTTTAGCGTAACTGAATCATTAAACCTTTTTGTAAACATTTTCAATAATGGAATGTAGGTTGTGGGTTATGATTTCAAGAAAGAACGATTTGTTAATTTGCACCGTTCTGCAATTCGGTTCCCTGAAACAAGATTCTTCTACTTGGGCACCCCGGCTGCTACAACATCAAAAGAAGCAGCGTTAAAGGGCGAGTCATTAGTAAGGACTCAATTCCAACACGATCCTTACGCATGTTTTGGCTCACTTCATCGCAAAAAAATTGGGAGGGACCCTTTTCATAGGTCGATACCTTACCCCAATGGCTGCCCTGAAATCAAAGGCTTGTTCAGATACTGTGGGGCTTCACTGTATACAGGTTCCGTTCCTTGGGCTTAAGGGAACTAGGGAAGTGATTATATTTGAGCTTTTTCTTCCATAATTTTTAGCGTTGTATGATTTCGGAAAGATATAAAATAGATGAAATTCGACACATTACATATATATAGATTTGTCGAAACTCAAAACTTAGTTAAATAAATGCACTTGATTCAGTTCCAAAGATAATTGTAGGGTGAATTATAAGCATTTCTTTAAAGATAACTAGCTAAGCGACCCGAGTGTTAACACGGGGATGATATAAGTCAAATTTAAACTTATATAGCTTTAAGGAGTACTAACACGTATAGTAAAAATA
>JAUEJL010135472.1:0-11043 GCA_032274825.1 Drosophyllum lusitanicum | reverse complement strand
TAGAGAGGGTAAAATCGAAAACCATACAAAACTTAAGTGATTAATCAGTTTTTTTAACAAAACTTCAAGGTTTAAATTATTTAAAAAAAAGTTTAAGGTTTAAATCATAAAAAATTCAAACTTTATGAAAATTTTGTTTAGAAAAAAACTTTAATGGTTAAACACTCAGTTTGGCATTTTGTTTATGAAATGGACTGTTATATTTTTAATCACACTGGCCATTACTTAAGTATCACAATGGTCAGTGTGATTAAAAAATGAACCACTACTCAATCACACAATTACAATAAAGTTAAGGATCCACATACTTCTTTACAAAAAAAAAAGATTTTTTTACCACTGTAATGATGATCACCGTTAAGCTCATAAAAATAAATTTATAGACTTCAGAATTTTACGTCAACAATAAATAAAAATAAAGACGTCTTACGTCTTAATTCGGGTTATTTGGTTATCGGGATGACGCTCTGGGAGTAAGGTTGAATTAATTTACTAGTTATGTTGTTGTTGTAATCAAATGATGGTGACTGTTGCAATGTTAAAAAGGAAAATGACGTGACATCGATATTCAAATCTTTCACGAATTAATGTTGACTTCATCCCAGTATTCCACTAAAAAAGATGAAAATTATTTGACGGACCCACTTCTCATGGACATAATTCGTTGCCAAGGTATCTTTTTTAAAAAAAATTTCTTAATTCTGTAATTTCTTTTTGTACTTAGCCAATCAAAATCAAAAAAAAAAAACATCATAAATCGCTATTGATAGGCTTAGTGTTTTTAGAGGACGGTTCTGGAAAAAAGTTTTGAAATTCTTTGGGCTAAATTCAAAGTACAACTTACTGTTTTTCTCCTGTTACGAAAAAAAAAATCTCTTTGAGGTCGTTGCGTAATACTAATAAGATTTTTTATATTCTCGTACGGAATATTTTTACTTATTCTTCTACTCGATACTAATACATGGCCAGCGTAATGCATGGAGGCTTCAATCCGAACGCCATGTCGTGATGCCCGACGTTGCTTCTAGGGTTGAGATTACTCGTATAGAATAAGCATGTTTTTTTTGTTGGGTGTATAAAAAAGAGTTGATAATGAAGTGTAATGGTGCGATGGAGAAAAAGAATAAGCATGATGTGTGTGATAGTGTATGGTGTGAAGATGTGATAGACACATTAAGTCTTCTCTTTAGAAACAAAATTGAATAGATAAATAAATGAATTTATAAGTTTTTTAAAATGTTAAATATGCAAAAAATGATACTGATTATTATACGTATAAGTGGGTTTAGAATTCGAATTTTTCTTGAAATTAATGTTTATTTTTTTTTAAGGCAAAGCTTAATTAATAAAACATAGAAACCTACAAACAAACAGATTACAAGTCAATCAAGCTAAAAAAATTAAGGATTAAAAATACAACACAAATCTTAAAAAAATATATTCATAATTCAATTTGCAACATTCTTAATTTCTAGACCAAATTTCTTGAAATTAATGTTTATTAGTATTAATCATAAAAGGATTAATATTAGAAATGACGTTTGTATTTATTAAATTCTAGATTAGCTATCAAGGTATTACACGGGTTTTAATAGAAATTATTTTATAGTTTATTATGTCTTTTTATTTATATAGCTTTTACATAACTATTATTAAGTAAAAGTTGGATATATAAAAACATAATTATAAAACCTTTATTAATAAGTTTAATAAAATATAAATTAAATGTAAAATATTTAGAAAGTCGACTGAAATGTTGCATACTTGACAACTTCATAAAAATTGTAGAAAAAATATGTACAGGTTTTTTTTTTCATGTGAAAAAAAAATACAATTGGATATCGAAAATTTTCAATCTTAGATTGCTTATGAATAAATTGATTTAGGTTTCTTACGAATAAATTGATGATATCGAAAATTTTCAAAATAATAAGTTGCCCAGATTTATATATTTATGTAGGAAAGAGTTTAACTAAAATCTGTTTTTCTTATGAAAATTACGATAACCGTTTGTAACACAATTAGTTACTCATTAATAGAGGTATTTAGTTATTTATATATTTATCCAACCATGAATTGTGTTCGGATAGAGCGTCATTAATGAGTCATTTATTAATGGCTCATTAATGAGTCACTAATAATCTCTTACAATTATTAGTCATTGCTTTATTTGATCAAAGATCAAGATTGGTTCTCGTACAAAAAATATTTCTCGTTTGAACCTTCCTCTATTTATGTATGTGCATATGTATTTAATCAAGTGTATATGTTTGTGTGTGTGTATCGGGGATGATTCAAACGAGAATTGTTTTTAGTACGATAACCTAAAGAGCCAATCTTAGCTCTTAATTAAAATTAATCAATGACTAAAATTTTTTGATGGCTCATTAGTAGACACATTAATGAGGGATATTGTGGGAAAATCAAGTCTTGCAAGTTAATGACGGCCTATCCGGATGAAATTCACGGTTTAGTAGATATATAAATGACCAAAAATATCCCTATTAACGAGCTAGTCATTAATGGTGTTATAAACTATTCTCGCAGTTTTTGTACGAAAAACAAATTTTTATTAAACTTTATCATATGTATATATATTACTATATAAATCATTTAACATTCTCTCTTCTTATTAATCACATCCACTCAATCCTCATACAATGTGAGGATTATGAAAGTTGGTTGTATTATTTTTAAGAAAATAAAGATGATTGTATATAATGGTAACTAAGACAAAGTTCATTGTATTTTAATGCAATTTGCCCTTTAAAATATATTCTCACATAAACATAATAACCAATCATATCAACACAATTCTCAAAATCTTATTAACCACTCTCTCTCTCTTATTTCACAAATGTAAATCTTTTTTCTTATTTTAAGGTCTTTTAGAATTTATTTTTAAAACTAACAAAATAGTAGATGCGAATAAAAAAAAATTGAAAAAACGGATATGTTGCTAAAGAAATTATTTTTAAAACTAACAAATTGAATCACGTGAATAACATATCACCGCCAAAAACTATTCACCGTCGTAGCATTCACTAGTATTGATCCGCGAATGCTACGGCGGTGAATAGTTTTTGTTTTGCAACATGTCGCTTTTAAGAATATAATGACTTATCAGAGTGTTTTCTTCATCTAAAATAACCCAACCGGGTTTCAATTTATAAACGGGTGTTACCAACATCAATACCGACCGACTATCATACCTGTTAATGAGCAACAAGTGTCCCAGTACCACAAAAGCAACCGCCGACACTGCCAAACATAAATATCTGTAAAAACATACAAACTAGAAGGGGGTTAGATTTAAAAGCTAGTGAGCACAAACATAACCATAAACGTCATATAGCACATAGGGTATCACATGGTAACACAAACAGTGTTATCCTATCACATTGTGGTGTGCTGACATGATCAGTAGGCATCGTATCTCGCAAGGTTGCAAATCCGGCTCAACAATCCTAATTGGGGAATCAAGCAAACCCAACCGCGCTGGTGGGTGACCGGGTATCGGGTAGCTGATTGCCCCTCACGTCAAGGAAAGACGGTCCTACAGAACCTACGACCCGGAATGGACCCTCGAGTCACCGTTTATCCCGAACTATGACCCACATGTCCCCTGTGATCCAGCCCAAAGGCTGATCTCAACCATACGAATGTAAAACAGTCCACAAATATCCGGATAATCACATACACATAAGTGATCCAATCAGGATCCAATAGCATGCATGCATTCGCAACATAACAACAAGTTCCACTCATACGCGATAAGCAGAACACACAAGTACAACATAGCCATGGCATATAATCATCGCATAAGTCACGAAACATGTATTCGTTCACTATCATTGTGAACCTAATCAACATAGACATCATCTACATCATATCATCATATCATCATGATATTTGAACACAATAGACATTAAGTACGCACAAGTCTAAAGTTTTCCTGAGTCACTGTTCTACCTTTTGTTAGCATTATGCTTTGTATTTCTTTAAACACACGTTGTTGAATTATTGATACTTGTGCATTCAATTGAATATCATACCAATATAGGTAGCATTAGCTCCTTATGGTTGGGAGCATAACTTAGTTATCTTTAATATTCATCTTTGTGGGTATTGGTCAATTGCTAACAAATAATTGATACTAACTCATGTTCATGCCAATAGCCCAATAACAAATCAAATTAGCTTACACATGATCACACTCAACATTACAACCTTGGTCATAATCATATTCTTTAAATCATCATGTCTCGTACACATCTAATGGTAATCAACAAACCCACAACTATTACATAATGATTAAATGTTAAGTCGGTACTCACATGGGTCCAAGATGCTTGTATTAATCTTCTAAGGATGCCTTTAGTCCCGTAACCTATAATAACAGCCCAAGCATCAATACGCGAAAAAATAACAAGACTGCTACCTGACGCCCTGACGCGTCGCGTCATGCTAAAAAGGCCTGTCGTGGCGCGACGCAAGAATAGTAACAAAACCATTAATTTTCAAAACTCAAATCCACCCAAAACCACATAAATCGATCCCCAAACATCCCCTAACACTTACAAAGCTTGTTTGAGACCTTTTAGACACTTTTAAACATAAAATCTTCAACTAAAAGCATTAAATCTGTAAACTTATCAAGAACTTATTTTATCCATTAACACTTTAAACTTTAAAATAATAACACTTACTTGATCCTCAAATGATAGATGTTAATCTTCCTTTTTCTAATCTCCAATTTAACCTTCCAAAATCCATAATAAATTGAAGTGTATAATTTTGTGTTATTTCATGTAAGGAAGAACAAAAAAGAAACAAATTAAAATGGAAAGGAAAGAAGAAAGAAAAGCAACGCAAGGAATGGGGGTGTAGCCGACTTCAATGTTGGTGGCCCCCAATTAGCGGGTATCCTGTTTTCCTTTTCGACTTACAACTCATCCGTACACTATCCATAAATCCTAACGATAATAAATTTGGAATCCTTATTTTAAACCATTTAACAATTCATAACTTTTACTCGTTTTCATCAACTTTTATTCAACACCTCATTTAGTAGTAATAATTTATATATCGTCCTATTTTAAACTTGAAATTTTTATTTATTTTACAAGAATACAACTCTAAATGCAAAAGGAACAACTAGGCCCATTTTAGGGTGTTACAGTCAATCTTTAATTTTCAAAAGTTAACTCGGAAGGTCATTTAGCAGTTAACTTTAACAGAGTTGCCGTTAAACTTATCATAATGACAATATTACCCTTTTTTAATATTACGGTCCTTTAATAAAAAATAAATAAAATAAAATTAACTTTTAGTTTTAACTTTATCTTTTTTATTATTTAGTAAAAGTTAATCTGCACCAAGTAAACATTTACATATTAATTTTTATTTTTTTAATATTTATTTTAATGTTTAGTAACTAATTTGTGTTCTTCAATAGTTCTCCTTTTTTTTAGTGTTCTTGAAGGATTCAAAAAACATTTACACAAATTGGTAATCTTAATAACAAATCTTGACAAATAAAACCCCCAAATTTGCCAGTGATAACAAAAATTATTTAAACGCACATACACACAATCTAAGAACACACAACTAGACACACATAAAGAATACATACACACATAGACTCGAAAAAAACACACAACTAGACACACACACTCACTTGAAGATCTACAAACACACATAAAGAACACATATACACAAACTCGAAGAACGCACACACACTCGAAGATCTATAGCCCCAATCCCATATTCAAACCCTAAACACGAATCTAGATCTATAATCCTTAATAAAAAAAAAATAAAGAAATATTCCTAAATCGAAAAACACACCTACAAGCATATCTCACCTACAACCACAAACCTACCACCGAAATCACCACTTATGAACATGGATCTGGAGATGAACAAGCAAAAGAAGAAGACCAAGGGGATGCCAGAAGTTGGCCACCGGAAAAGGGTGATGGTGGTGTTCTTGTGAGAATAGGAGAGAGAGAGAAGGGGACAGAGAGTATAATAAAGGGTTTTTGAGTTTTTTTTTAAGATTTAAAAACTAATGTCTTATATAATAATATATAACTATTTAATAATTAAATGATTTTCTAATTGATTTAAAACTAAATATTGCATAAGGACCGATTGTGTAAAGAGTAAGATTGTCATTTTTAAAAGTTTAACATTTTTAATAGCTAAAGAACTGTCTGTGTTCAACTTTTAAAAATTAAGGACCGACTTTGCAAGATTTTCAAATAAAGGACTGAATGTGTGATTTGGACATATCTTAGAGGACTATCCGTGTAATTAACTTTTTTTAAAATTTTAAAGTTAATTATATACAATTATAAATAAAACAAAATTTATTACATTTTTATACCATTTACCCTTTAATATATTGTTAGGCTTTTTGTACATAGATTCTAACTTAAAAAAAATTAATTACCTTTCTAGAAAATTAGTTTCCGAATAATATGTTTCTGTACTTTGTGTAGAAAATAAAATTTGAAAAGTTTTGAGGGGGGTGATGTGGTGTGTCGACATTGGTCACCCTTTACTTCTACAAACTTTTTACCTTTCGTGTCATCTTAACAGTTAACACTACAGTAGTCTTTGTTTCATTTTTTAAAATATATTAAACTATAAATTAAATGTTAATTTATATATTCATCTTTTAAAACATTATTATGTGTATTAAACTTTTAAAAAATATGTTATTGTATGTTTTAAACTTATACTTTTTTGTTTTTTTATGTAACCAAAATACGTACAATAACAAAAATTTAAAGTTCAATACACAAAATAACATTTTTAAAAGATGGATACACACATTAACATTTAGGATATAGTTTAATACATTTTAAAAAAGTAAACTCTTTAAATAAAAAAACATATATATTTCCATCTCGCCCTCTTTCTCATATTTTATTTTATGAGTTGTGTTCAATAAAGTCCATTTAAAAAAATAGTCTTAAATTTTTAATATTCAATCACAGGTGATTCAGTATACAATCACATGTGAATTACGAAAAATTACGAATATGCCACTCCGCTCAAATTTCTAAAATTTAATCTGACCATTGATGCCATTGATCCAAAGGCTAAAATTAGTCCCCTAGGACTATGAATTAATTATGGACTGTATTGAACATTCTTCTTTATTTTATATATTAAATATTAGAGATCATTTGATGACAACAAGGAAGATCAAGTCTATACGTTGCGACGGGTGATATTCAAATAATCATATTCTTAATAATTAAATTTACATACAATACTATGTATAAGATAGTTGTTCAAAGATCCTTTGATTTGTAAATATCAAGTAACGTTATGAGATCACATCTTTCAATATAAATAAAAGACTAATTAGAAAAAAATTATTAGACAATCTAAACCCTTTATTTAACAAAAGATTTAATCTTGACCGTTCATTTGATTCAAACTAAAAAAAATCAATTTTAACGTTTTAGAGTCAAAGTATTTTAAATCTTATCATACTAAATTAATCCATATGGTAATTTTAAACCTATATCTATACTTTTTAAAATCATTATACCTAATTAATAGTTATATTTAAACGTACACATTAAAAAAGGTTACTTTACTTATCATAATTTTAAAATTATTAAAAGATTTTACTTTCTATATTTATTATATATATACTACAAATTTTATTGTAATTAAATTTTACATCCTTCTTAAAAGTGTAATCAGATCGAGCTCTTATTTCGTTCATACAATGCAATCATATATTTAATAAAACGAATATATAATAATACTTTCACATAAATAATTATGGTTACCCATGTGTTTACACGGGTATTTAAACTAGTGTAACTTATATAAGCTTAAGAGTAAAAAGTAAAAATATATTAAGGGTTAGATTTGAAAAATTGAAATGAATAGTATCTCAAGTTTATGAATTGATTATAAGAGGATAATATACGTTTGTCATACGTAACGATAGATTGCTATTTGGATATTTGTACTTTAAAATATTTTATATATTAAATATTAGAGATCATTTGAATACAACATTAGATCATTTGAATTTTTTCTAACTAAGCACCAACGATTTTTCTTCTATCGCTAGCCGATTGTAAATTATATAATGTCCATAAGACTACGATTTTTTTAGTGGTTAGTCCAATCACAATTTATTCCATCTAACTTTGATGGATTATTATAATCCAAATTATTGGGTTTGGATTATCCTAGTGTATAAAATTCATGTTCATTAATTTTATTTATATAGAGAGAATTAAAATCAAATGAGAACACTTTTAAAATGAGATAGAGAGAACACTTTTGAGCTTTTGATTTCATTGATCGGATGGTTTAAAAATTATCATATTTTTTTTAACATTTGATCTCATTGATCGGATGTTTAAAAACTGACACGTTTTTTGATCATTTGTTTGACTATATACCTGATGCATCAATGTATACAAAAGTGTCTGTGATCTGATACATCAATGCATACAAATCTTTAGATTGTTAATATTATAGAAATAACTTTAATTTTAAGATTTAAGATGTAAACTTGACTTTTGGGTAGTTATGGGTGAACATGAACGTAAAGGAGAAATGTTAAATTACAAGTTATTTACTCATGTTCTCACTGTTGTGCATTTTAAAAGGGTTCTCCCTTGAACTTCACCCTATATATACACACACACAAAACACTCAAAGTCAGCTGTTTTAACGTCAATAACCATCAAAATAAGTTTTAACCACCTTCCCATAGACAATTTTAGTGGATAACAGTTTCTAGTAAGTATGCAAACGAGTCAATTGCTTCAGCAACAGAAGCATGTCTCTTTAGTAGTTCCTATTGAGTTTGTAGCGCTGCTCCGAGCCGTGCAAGGGAGGTTTCCCCATGACCCCGTGCTGATTGGTTAGCGTGATGGATCGTCACAAGTGACATTGCCTTTCGGGTAAGGGGTTGTACCCCTCTTGACACCTCTAGGGCCAGAGCGAGAAATAAGTAAGTGTAGGAGCAAAGTTAGGATGTGGATTTGAGTGAGATGATTATGGAATGGAAGCATTGGCATAGCTTGTGCTAAGACAAGACTAGGCTTCATGAGTAGTTTCAGTGGAAGACAACAACAGTTGTAAAGCATCGGTGCAACTACCGAGTAAGGCATTGATCAAGATTTGATCTTGTCTATAACAATAATAGTACTTGGCATTGGTTTTTGTAGGGTGTGTCGAAGAGCCTTCGATGAAGTGGTGAAGGTCTAGGCCAATTAGGATAAAGAGGACTTGTTTTCGTCAAACGGGAAAATTGGATGCGGTTAGTTTGATAGGGAAGTGGTTAGTGGCGGTGAGATGGATGATGGTGATAGAAGTATTTGATTTTTTCGACATGATTGTGGTGGTTGTGATCGGTAGGTTTCAGAGGTTATGGAAGGTAGTGGGATAGAAGTTTCTCAGAGGAGAGAAATGGCTCTTGATACCATATTAATGTATTGATTTGAATTGAATTACAAAGAGAATATGAGGTGATTATAAAACCTTTACAAATAGGATATATATGAGTAAATTAAGCTACACATTACACCTTTGACTAACTAAATATGATATAATATTTCTATGGAGATGATTGAGTGATGTTGGAGACATTTACGGAAGTATCCATAATATATCAGTCCAGGTTTTTAGTTCTTTGGGTTAAAATCAAAATTTCCCTTTAAAACCGTATTTTACAAGGGAAAGAGTACCATGATACCCTTAATTTTTTTTTTACACTAATACAAAATCTTTTGATGAGACAGGTGCCTATCCCGTCCCATGGTGGCTCCACGCCTCACTTCCACCTATTTGGGTATGAGAATACATAAAAAGTTAATGAGTATGTATTCTTCACCATTTGATCTATTTACGTAACTCATTTAAATCACACCGTCATATCAGCTTTTCACCCCTACCACTCAGCTTACCACTTAGACCCCTAGTAGTTACTTTCTACCACACCAAATTATGGGACCCGTATAATTAATTAAAATTAAGAAAAAGTATAAAGAAAACAAAAGTGTGAGAAGTTAGATGGCTGTGCCCGCGTAAATACAAACCACTCACTTCCTTTTGGTGTGGTAAACACCATAGTCTGCCAACAACCACTTAGTTTTGGTGTGGCAATTTTTTGTTACCGCGCCGTGGTAATTCTATTACATGGGAATTACATCTTCACTCTGTCCCCTCTAATATATACTAAAATAAAGGGGACTATGATGACATAATTCTATTTTTAGAATTTTTTGCATTAATCATTCATGTATTTACTTAAATGGCTTACGAATGAGTTGTTTCATCAAATACAATTTTTTTAAGTCATTTAGTTTCTTAACATTCAAATATCTTAACAAAAATATTTATTCAAATAACTTAGTAGATACATCTACATAATTTCGTGGTTATTTATGTAAACATATATACCAATTGTATTAAATTAAAAAAAAATCAAATTTAATTATAAAGAGTTTCTACAAAAAATTTGATGATGATGTTATGAACGAATTTCTATTTTTAAATTTATTTACTTCTCTTTTAAGAGATTTTATACCATATGTATGTTTTACAATTGTTTTACTATATATATTAATATTCTTTAACATCATAAACATTTAAAATTTACTTTATCCATATACGTATTTATATACAAGGTGTTAAAACTACTTATATTAATATTACAAAGGTCATATACTCCACAGTATTGGACTTGAAACATTGTTTTCTTGCATGTGCTGCGATTCCTTTTGGATGGCCTAAAATATATATTCTCAATTTCAATGGAAATTGTGAACTAGCTGCTATAACAAAATATCGAAGACCACCAAAAGAAAAGATACTTGTTAGCTAGGAGGTTATGTATAGCCAGGGGCGGATCCAGGATTTGGAATGAGTGGTAGCACTGAACGTAAGATTTAAAATGGGTGGTAGCACCGCCTCGAAAAATCGAAATTTACACTACGAAAAATCGAAATTTACACTACGCGGATAAAATTGGCTGGTGTCCCGTGCCACCAC
>JAUEJL010135471.1:0-23273 GCA_032274825.1 Drosophyllum lusitanicum | reverse complement strand
AGCTGATCAAAGTATTTGCTCAGCTGATGCTTGTAATCCCTCAGCTGATGGTCTCCAACACTTAGCAATTTCTTCTTTATGCTCCTCAGATGATGTCCTTCGGCTGATACTTAGTATATGGGCTGATCCTCAGCTGATGTTTCCATAGTAAAATATCTTATCAACTGATTCAAACAACACATGTTCGAATACTTTCAAAGTCAAAGATGTAAATAGTGTTTGGTTATCATCAAATTCTATATTTTACAATAGACAGAGTTGATTATAGGGTTGAAGTGATATCTTCCCAACAGTAACATATAAAATATACTTTGCATTTCAAAATATAAAAAATAATAAAAAGTGGAAAACATGTTCTATTAGATTACCATCATCCAACCATTTGGTTAGTTGCTAGAGCGAGGGGGATGGGTTCCCACACCATCATCCCTCTTCTTTCCCTTCACGCTGAAGCGGCACAACGGTTTTAAGTCTCCCTCCCTCTCCCCTATTTCTATCTCTTTCTTCTCTCTATTTCTCTCCTATATCTTCTCTCCACCTTTATTTCTTCTATTTATCTCTATCCTCTCTCCACCTTTATTTCTTCTCTCTATCTCTCTCCATTCTCCTCTATTTATTTATTTTTAAATAAAATAGGTTGTATAGGATATATGTGGGGTTTGTGTGGTAGAATGGGATGGAAGAGAAAAGTGATCTCACACTGATTTGACAAGGGGGATAGATGTTGATGGTCTTATGGAGTTGATTTTATTTAGTGATACATACCAAGTGTATTAGGGAGAAGTTGATGTGATCACTACCTATTATAAGAATCTAAAATGAGTGTTGGATAATTTTATTGGTCAAAAGGGAAACATTTTAAGTTTCGGTGTTGCTATTGACATAGAGCAATGTGGATAATGTGCTAGTGGATGTTTTCACTAACCATGACTCATGTCCTTTTGGGTGTTTACACAAACTACGATCTTGTCCTTATTTTTGTCATTATTGGTACATATTTTCCTCCTATTTCAACTAGACCTATATGCTTCTCCATAACTTTAATAAATTCAAGTTTTACCTAAAAAATTATGAGGTTATAACTTCCTATTTTGCAAACAACATGACATAAAGTCATGAAATTCATGAGATGCGGTGGTCGACAGATCTGGCGGCTATGTCATATAGATTGCACACATAAGGCTAGCCCAATCACCTTGACTTCCAACGGCAAACAAAAAAGAATCCAAATAAATTCCAAGATGCAGAGAAAAAGGATAGATCATTAACGCTATCACACAGAGGTTTTCATCGCATGAAATTCTAGACAAAAACCAAAGTGAGTTTCTAGGCTTCCACTCGGTTAATCAGAACTCTTTGATGCCACCACTAAAGATTTTATTGAGGCTCTATAGAAGCATCAAAATCTAAAAACCCAATAAAGAATCTATATAAATGAAGAAAACAAGAAGAAAAACAAATTTCGTCATCTCTATTTCTCGTTGGAAGAATGTACACAAGGCATGATTGGCGTCAAATCATTAAAATTTGAAAATGCATTTGAAGAATCCAAACAGATCAATTAGAAAAAATGATGATAAACAAACTCCATGGTCTTTGTTTCTTGGTGGAAGCATGCACAAAAGAAAGGATAGGTGGTGGTACAATTTATATATATCCAAGAAAAAAGTAAGAGATTTTTGACAAGTTAAAAATTCACGTGTGAATTTATAGTGTTGGAGGATGCCAAACTTGACATAGGTTGATAGTGGCAATTCTGGGTTAGAGTAATGTATTGAGCAACTGGCTCCGTGTGAATAGTGCAGTGTTGTAAAAATCAGTCTTGGGGCCGATAAATCGTCCCCTAGACGGTTATCAGCACCCAATCGACTTAGAAATCATATGGTCGGTCAAAATTATTGGGTATGGTCAAAATTGGTCCTCAGCGGTCAGTAAAATGGTTTGACTTCATTTAAAAATAAAAATAAAAACTGTTTAGGGTTTAACAAAATGGTTGGACTTATGGTTTTATCTTTTTAATGTATTAAACTAAATATGGACTTATGGTTTTTATTTTTCAACTTTCTTAAACTTTTTGATGGTTATTGACTTATTTTGTTAGGATATTGTTAATATTTAGTTTTTTATAAATATATTCCTTTATTTTTTGATAGTCAACGATTGTATACCATTGAGCGATTTTTACAATCTTGGAATAGTGTAGCCCTTTAGGTTTTAATGTACGAATGTGTTGCTCTAAATTTAGTATAATTTCAGGATTAGTTTTCATTACACTATAATTATTATGTCAGCATCCAAAATCCTTTTCGGCCATTACACATAAATGTTAGTTTAGAGTGTATATAAATCACTAGTCTAGATTATGTGTATGAGAATGCGACAAGAAAACTTTAATGTAATATCCTTCGGTCATTTATATATTTTATAAATCGATTTTGATATGCCTAAGAAAAGAAAGAATATCAACTACTCGTGTTTGAGAGTTCATTTAGACCATCAACATCCAACCCAAGTTGCCCTATGCCACATCAGCATCCACATCATCTTCCATCTTCAATCCTATCAAACCCACAAACCCCCACATCCAACCCTATTCAACCCTACATCAAATATTAATAAAAAATATATATATATATATATTAAATAAGAGATTAAAGAGAGAGAGAAAGAGAGAAGAAGAAGAAGAAAGAAAAAAAAAGCAACCCGCAACGGGTTCACCAACTAGCCGGGCTCTCAACCCAACCTCACCCCATCACCAGCGATGGTGTTCCCATCGGGCTGGGGAGGTAACCTGACATCGGGTAGCCTCCGATGCGGGTGGTCTTATAGGTCGGGTAGAGGTGTGCAAGAATAGAAAGAAAGACATATAACTAGAATTGTGCACATATGTAACCTGCTCTATAATAAAACTCGAATAAACATAAACATGTCAATAAAGTCTAAAAAATGTAAATGTTTATTAACTTTAGATAATGTGACAAAGTTCAAAATTGATGATATAGAATATTATTCAAATATTAATTACTAGACTAAATGCCTGTGTACGGGTTGGTTTAAAAGATAATAAATATTAAACATTAATAAAAACATATTAAATAATAATAAAATACGAATTAAATGAGAATTTAAAAAAATTGACGACGTACGACATCAACATTCTAACCAGCGGTGGAAACATCGACGCGAGTGGGAGGGCAGACTTGACGACAGAAACGTGGTATCATAATACAAAAAGAAGTGATTGTATTTCTTATATAAGTCATCAATCATTATTATTACAATTAAGGAATTTAAATAAAATTAGGGATGATGAACAATTATAACAAACACCAAATTCAACCAATAACATCTTGTGACTTGAAATCATGCTTTAATCAAACTTGAAATCGATGAACCCCTAAAACCCCAATCAACAATGTGTTGTTGCGTTGCAAATCAGTATGTTTTTTGCAAGCTTTAAGAGAGGGAAAGAGGATATAGAGATTGATATTGGTCATTTGCAATAGTGTGTTGTTGAAAATCAGTGTGTTGGTGAACCCTTAAAACCCCAATCATGATTTAATCAAACTTGAAATCGGTGGATCTATAGTAGCAATGATGGATCAATCTAGCAACAATCAACAACAAAGTCAAGAATATTTCAAGAACATACTTCGGAATTGTAACATCCAAGGTTCGAAATTTCTTAAAACAATAAAAATAAATAATAAGTGTTATATATGTATTATGAGTTGCCATATGAGATTAGATGTGTTTATAAAACTAGAGGGGTTAAAGCCGTCAAAATAAAAGTTAAATAAGTGCAGGGACTATTTCTGTAATTAAGCTATAAGTATAGATATATATTGACCATCTTCTTTGACTTCTCATTTGAAGTCTTACAAGCACACAAGCACAACATGTATACATATATACATATATACATACGTGAGCTACATATGGGCATATGGCATCCCTTCTTTTTTATTTTTATCAAGTTTAGCAGCATATTTCATCACCTATTATCAGCCTATCAAGTATTATATTATCAAGGTAAGATTAGTTTGTTTTGCTTGATTGAAAAAGGTGTTTAAATGGGTCAAAGGATTGAATCAAGGATTAAAACATGTTAATCTTGAGTTGGTTGATGTTATTAGATGTTAAGGGTGTAGAAAAACACCTCTGTGATGTTTAAAATCGATAGAAGTGAGTTTTGGATTGAAAATGGTAGAAAACAGTTAAGTCGGATGACTTACTGGTGCGACCAGGAGGAGGCACGGGCGTGCCTTTCGCTCCGTGGAAAACCTTAGTTCATAAGGTACCCCTGTGCTTTTGGGATAAAGGCACAAGCGTACCAAGTCAAGGTACGGGCGTGTCTGCAAATTAGGTACGCCCATGTTTGAAATACAACGCCGTACCTATAGTTAAAGTCACGGGCATGCCTGGGTAAGGGTACGGGCGTGCCCCTACCCTGTTTAGTTTTCTAATATTTAGTTAGAGCACGTGTTTAATATATTATCGGTATTATACCTGTAGAGACTAGTCGTAGACGTATTCACTGAACCATAATCATCTGTGTATTAGTTTATAACATTACTGATTATAAGGTGAGTTTACTAGACTATTCTTCATATCTACAGCATGTGTATTATCATATCAGAATATTATACATGTCTTGTCCAATGTGTTGTATAGGATACTGGTATGTGCAGTAGGGCTCAGATATGGTACAATACTGTGACCTATGTTGCTGTTCTGGGTCTAGAAATAAAGGCTAGCATTGATTGCCTGACATACGTGTGGTATCTTTATATGATCTTATACGTATGTTTATATGATTTATACTTTGGCATACTCACTAAGCTCTCGTAGCTTATCATATACTATTTTTAATGTTTTACAGGGTGCAATAATGGCAAGGGCAAAGCTCCTGTTTGACCACTTTTCGCATAACTCTTTTGAAACGATTAACGCTTTTTTGTGTAATATATGAAACTTCAACACTACACCACAGTTGTATTTATGTGTGTATCTTTTGGAACAAAACTCAGTTTTAACTGTAAATATGCTTCCGCTCATGTTTTTTTAACTATATGAGAATCTTTTGATCATATTTTATTTAAATATTAGTTTTATAAATTTCAGGCGTTACAAGAACCAACCAGAACCCATTTAGGGCTTTCATGATAAAAAGGGAAAGAAGTAAAGATGTCTAATGATGTTCAGACGGTGGCAAATGGCTCTATAATGAGGATCGACGGATTCTATAGCCTTGGTCAGAAATGAAGAGCTCTGATGATGTTCTGACCACCATTGTGACACAAAAACTGAACTCAGATTTGCTTTAAATATGCTACAAACATTCTCATTCATCATATTTAGGGTTTTTAGAGTGAGAGGAAGATAGAGTCGATAGATAGATGGTGGTGATGGTCATGTGGTGGTGGTTCACGGCGGTGGTGTCTGCACGATGGTGGTGTTCATGCAATGGTGGTTTGAACATTATTAGAAGACGTCATAAGATTTAGGGGAGGGGCGGTGGTGGTGGTCATGCGATGGTGGCCCGATGGTAGCGGTGGTGGTCGTACGACAGTGCTCCATAGAGTGGTGGTTGCCGACAGTGTGGATGGAAAAAAGATCTTGATTTGAAAAGGATGGAAGTGCGAAGGGAATGATGGCGGTGTGGACGGGGGAAATAGAGAGATTGAGATAGAAAATGAGGCATTTGTTTGAGTTTTAGAAAGAGACCTTGATTTGAAAGGGAGGAGTTGTTTGGTAGCAAGGATAAATATGAAATTGACTAAAATACCCTTTAATTAACGGTCAAAGTTAACACCAGTTAGTGTAAATGACCAAAACTGAAACAAAGTGACAATTATAATGACTAATTTTATAATTTTTGAAGTTAAAGGATTAAAAGTGAAATTTCATGACAACCAAATGGACAATTTATGTATTTCACTCTAGAAAATATGATTGATGAGCAAGAGCACGAATCGGCTTCTCAAACACAAGGTTACATTTTCATTTTTACATAAATTAATTTAATTTTGTAGTTTTAGTTTACTATTAATTTATTACGTAACATTAAAACTTTGGTTTTTTACATAAAAATTAAAAACTGAGTTGATCAAATTGACCTGTAATAAGATCATTTAAATATCTGAGTTTTAGGGGGTGTTTAGGATTGCGTTTTGAAAATAGATTATGCGGTTTTAGTAAACAGAATCAGTTAACCAGTTGTTAGAGAATGTGCTACTGAATAATAGTGTTTGGATTTGATTATGCTGCTTCATATCGTAATAATCAGATAATTAGTTTTTTTGAGTGCTTATAAAAGCAGATTAATTGATTTTTAAAGGGTAAAAATCACAATAATCAAATAATCAGTTTGAAAAAGCAACTAAAAAGTAGATTCTCAAAACTGTGTTTTGTAGTCTCCAAAACGCAAATAATTAATTTCTGAAAACACAACCCCAAACACTTTGTATTAATTATCCACGATTTTAAATCACAATAATAAGATAATCAATATTTAACGCAATCCCAAACACCCTCTTAAAACATTTTATTTTCTTTTAAAACTTGCTCCGTATGATTTTTCAAAGGAAAATGGTAACCACAACCAAAATAAAATAAATGTATTTTTAGTTTTTAAAAATAACAACCTTGTTTCATATATGTTTCATATATGAAAAATTAAAAACTAAATAAAAGATAACTTTATAAATTATAAAAAGTTAATTATGATAACATAAGTTGTGATTGTTATTTTTAAAAATTAAAAATATATTTTTTATTCATATTTAGATTTGAGGTCATCATTCTTCTTTTTTAAATTGATGATTTTTAATGAAAATTCTGATGAGCGTTGGATGCAGATGTAGTGGCGATTAAAGGCACAGATTAGCGCAGAACACCCTAGTAGTATTGAGCGGCGATGTATATGATAATACTCTAAAACGCAGCGTTGGTGTGTAGATCTTCGAAGACTACAGTGTGGAGCTTCAGAGTGCGTTCGCAAAGAAGCCCTAAAAATGGAAGAAAAGCACAATTCACCTGCGACCGCCACCGAATCGGCGCCACTTTCGTCGGCGGAGCCACCATCTTCACGGAGAAGAGGCGGAGGGCTGAAGAGGAAAGCCTCGAATCTTAGCAACAGCAACGCATCGACTCCACCACCGTCGTCGTCTTCGAAGCGTCAAACTCGAGAGAAACCCTCGCCGGTGCTGTTCCCTCCGATCCATAATGGTCCGTTGACCAGAGCTCGTCTGCAACCTAATTACGCTGAGTCTACGACTTTTTGGGACGCGGTGGTTGTGGATGTCGAAGGGGAAGCTTCGGTGTTGGCGACACCGGTGGGGGCGAAGGCGGAGGAGGAATTGAATGCTAGGAGAAAAGCTTGGGAGGCTTTGGAAGCTAAGGTTGAAGCTGAATACGACAGCGTAAAATCGCGTGATGCTCATGTCCATGTCGTGCCAATTTCTTCTGGCAAGTAAATGTTGTTTGTTCAAATCACTTATCGTCGTATTTATTAGTGTTCATGCTTAGTTTAATTGCTGAAAGTTTTCATTACTGGTTAGGGTTTATTAGTAGTTGCAGGAAAAAGTGTTCCTAGAGTCAAAAGACACAAAATAATATAGGATTACTATCAAGATGTTCAAATTTACGAACTTTTATTTTCAGATATATACCTCAGATGTTTTAGGATTGAGGTATTTATAATGCTATCAGGATATGTGAAGCTTTATCTTATATATGCCGTCAGTCAAAATTGTGGAAGGGAAGTCTTTGCATGCATATCTAAAGTTTGAATCAAAGGTTGACAGACGTCATAATTCAATTGAGAAACAAACTAATTGGCTGCGTTAAACAATCTTTACCTGATAGCAGTTGTAGATTATTTTTCTATAAATTAAAGATGTTGACATGTTAAATTCTGACCATAGTGTTGGCTACACTGGCACTGTTAAGGTATTTTTACTTGAAATCGTTAATTTGCTAGAATTATTGATGAGGATATGCAAACTTGAGTATTCCATTTGGTACATGATGGACTGTAACTTCGGGATGTAGTGGAAATAACGGATTGGTTAATTTGCTGGGAACTGGAATTCTTTAAAGTGTTTCTTACTTTGTTGTACATATTGTTAGTAAAGGTAATTGTGGCCTGTAAGAGATGGATATATTTTTAGTTTCTAATTGAAATGACGATAATTTGTTGATATCGAATCTTGGACATATAATAGGTCCGGCCGGACCTCCTTTCTTTCAGTACTGGGACCGAAGTCAAGTACTCTCAAACGCGCTACTGAGACTGAAAAAATATTGTAACTTTCTTATGATTTAAGATTCACTTTTACTGTCAATTAACACACTGTGGGTTTTGTAGGTTGGTTCTCGTGGACGAAAGTTCATCATTTGGAGGAGAAAGCATTGCCTTCTTTTTTCAATGGAAAATTTGAGAATAGGAGTCCTGAAATTTATATGGACATACGAAACTCCATTATGAAACTATTTCATGCTAATCCCAATACCAAAATAGAGGAAAAAGATCTTTCTGAGATAGCAATTGGAGAATCAGATGCCAAGAAAGAGGTGATGGAATTTTTAGACTATTGGGGGTTGATTAATTACCATCCATTTCCCGAGGCACACATTGCTAGCTCAGTGGTTGATGCTGAAGAAGCTGCAAAAGTAAATTCACTGATACAGAAATTGTATGAGTTTGAGGTGGAGCAATTGTGCTCGCCACCTGCTCTCAGGAGTAGTTTTACAATGCCTGCAGTCGCATCCAGGTTGCCTGAGTCCATAATAGCTGATGACTCTGAGCAGCGGGAGGGACCATCTGTTGAGTATCATTGCAATTCATGTGCTGCTGATTGCTCTCGTAAGCGTTACCACTGTCAGAAGCAGGTCTGTTGTTTCTTAGAGATCTTTATTTCCAATTAATTATAAATTAATTGCTGTATTTTGATATGCTTCCTTATTCCTATTGGTGCCTACTGATACATGGTTTATTTTTTATTTCCGACTTTTCAAAAACGTAGATGGACAGATTGGGATTTTATTAAATGCGATACTAATATGGAAATATTGAATGTATAATTATATTTATTTAGCTGTTTCCTTTTACTGAAAGATATTTCCGTAAGGTCTAGAATTCCTAATCAGCAGAAATGTTTTTTAATCAACTGAAATAAAAGTTATCTTTTTCTGTGAAAGAGCGAGTAAATATTGTTTTTCGTTTTTCTTGAAATAGCTGATATGCTTTGTGGGTTTTATCTATTAAGTTTTATAGCAGCCTATTTAATTTTTTATAGTTTAAGCAAATTAGAGAAGGGAGAAATAGAGAACAATGAAGCAAAAAAAAAGAAGATATTTCCATCTATTCTTATCCACACATTATCGAACAAGCTATAAACCCCTGAAGTGATTCTCTTCTTTTAACTTATCTTGTAAATCTCTTAATCTCTTTGAGCGCATGTATTCTTCAATCTAACATAAAGGTCAAAGCCCTCACCTAATACGATAATGAAATCCTGGGTAGAAAAGTTGGGCTAATATATCTATAATTTGGATCTTATAGGAAGTAAAGATTTGAAAAGAAGATTAGATAAAGAAAGGTAGGTGACAGAGAATATGATATGGGCCACTACTGTTAAACTAATAAGCCCAATGGGCCTAGGCCTGTTAGGATAGGAATTAATATATATATCTAATGGAGGGGATAGAAGAGGGCATCGAGAGTTATTCATCTGTTTTGGTTTTCGGCTGTAAAGCTTGGGCAGGAAGAACGTGGTTCTTCTCTGATTTTGGCAGTGGTGCATCTGATTGATCTCCCTCTTATTCTACTTGTTCTTCTTCTCATATTTCCATTTATTCTTGTAATCCAACCAATTAGAGTACCTTAATATACCTATCAATATCCTATTCTTGTTCTCTGCTCTATTTCATCTATTTTTCTAAGTTGATTCCTATCAGTAGCTTTTAGAGGATAAAAGAGAAATTAAACCGTTCATGCTATAAAGTGATTAAAATTTAAATGGATGATAATCATGAATGCTAGTGTTTTTGCAGTATGTACTCAATGTCTAAATGCATGAAAACCTGTTCCATATACATACATAACATAGTACATCATGTTTGTCCCCTGTTGTCAATAGCGACGCTATTGCGAATAGTGTAGCGTAGCGAGCTCAGGGCGCTATCATACTTATAGCAGTAAATAGCGGCCCTGTTGAGTGGCTGTTGGTAAATCTTTTTTCCTTTTTTGAACTGCAGTGGCAGTTTGGTAATATTCGTGGTTTTTTTCTTTTAATTGGTATATAGCTTAAGACTTTTAAGGTAATATACTAATATATAAATATATAATTTATCTTTTAGAAGTCTCACTAAATATGAAATAGTGGCCGCTACTTATCGCTATTCACTATATAGCATATAGATAGCCATCGCTATTTACCGCTATTTGCAATTCACAACTATGTGTTTGTCTGCTTTATGGTGATCCAATTTCTGTTAGGCAGGCAGATTTTGACTTATGTAGTGAATGCTTCAACGATGGCAAGTTTGACTCGGATATGGCCCCATCTGATTTTATTCTCATGGAACCTGGTGATGCTGCTGGTGCAAGCAGTGGCAAGTGGACAGATCAAGAAACACTTCTCCTTCTTGAAGCTCTGGAACTCTTCAATGAGAACTGGAATGAGATTGCTGAACATGTTGCCACAAAAACAAAAGCTCAGTGTATTTTGCACTTTGTTCAAATGCCAATTGAAGACACTTTTCGAGATTGTGATGATGAAGTTGATGCAAGTCACAAGGAAAAAATTGAAAAGAAAGATACTAGTCCTGCTGAAAATGATGAGAAGAAAGAAGTAGGTGAGGACAAACTAGAAGTTGAGGAGGAAAACGGCGGGTCCCAAGATATGAAAGAGACAAAGACTCTCCTTAATAATGATGATCCGGACTCTTCTCCAATGGAGGCCTCAGAATCAGTGGATAACAATAAATTAAATGGTAATCAGGAAAATGGGTTGAATATTGCTGTGAAAGCACTCAGAGAAGCATTTGATGCTGTAGGGTCTCCTCCTTCCCTTGACGAGAAACTATCATTTGCTGATGCCGGTAACCCTGTCATGGCAATGGTAAGTCAAATCATTAAATGAATTCAAGAAGCTTGTAAATTGCAATTTGTGATTTATGTACTTTGGACTGCAAATTAGGAGCCTTTATCCCCAGACAGAAATTGAGGTTCCAGGCCTACCTTTGTATAGCTGGTTTTTATATATTTTTGTTTTTTCCAGGCAGCTTTTCTGACTCGGTTGGTGGAACCTAATATTGTGACTGCGTCAGCCCGTACTTGCTTGAAATCAGTGTCTAGTGGTGGCACAGGGTTGCAGCTGTCTGCAAGGCATTCTTTTCTTATAGAAGATCCTACTGTTGAGAAGAAGAAATCAGATGACACAGAGAGGTCAGTAAATGTATTGATTTGGGTTATATTTTTACTCCAACAAGTCAAGCGGGTCAAAATAAAAAAAAAACTTAGCTAAAGAAGTAAGGGGTCTAGAGTTTTCAAAAGTTTTTAGGTACTGACGTACTGTAATATCTAATGCGTCAATATATGTAAAATTAAAAGAGTGGGCAGAAGATGTATAGCAGGTCGACCAAATCAACTTGATCCACTTTGAACTTTGTTAAAAATTACACCTGACTTTCCCTCACTGTCATTTAATAATATAATTGGTATGCAGAGATGTGGAGCAAGAAAACACTGATTCTTGCAGGAAGCCGGAGGAAGATAAAGAAGATGCAAATGGAGTTGAAAATGAAGAGGAAAAAGCGAGTGAAAAAAAGGAAGATAGAGTTGCAGCAGAAGTGGCGGTTTCTAAAAAAGGCAGAAATGCTGGCACAAGAAGAAAGGGTGTTTCAAAGAAAGACAAGGATACAGTAAATGAGAAACTCGTCATTGTGGAAGAAACTAATAATCAAGTGGACGAAACTAATAGTCAGGTGGACGAGAATACTTCAAGTTCTAAAAAGGAAACTGAAGATTCTGGTGATGGTGTTGCGGTCTCTCAGTCTACAGAGGCAACTCCAAAGGATGAGGAGATGGCAGAACCTCCCCAATCTGCATTGCCTGATAATACTGCAAATTCAGGTTTTATTTGATTTCTTATAATTCTTCTCGTCACATTTTGTGATTAAAGATAGTTCTGAACAGTGTAAACCGCGGTATGTAAGTTTTACCAGTGATATACTATATGTCCTCGAGTTTGAAGAGAAAACAAAAGAAGAGAAAGTAAAATGGACATAAAAGGAAGGAAGAGAAAGAACTACAATTTTTCTTTTTTATCGTGTTCTTGAGATGAAAAGTAAGGGAGCAAATTGACATTTTTATAACATTACCCTTCTTTCTATATTGGAAATATTTCTTAGCTAAAAGCATTTTGGTAATTTAAAATTAGGGTGTAATCACTAAATAATAACCTGTGTTTCATGACTGTTCCAGTAATGTCACTCCATTTTTTTTTCAATTACAAAAACCACTCAAGTTTCAAATGTTGTTCCATTGTTGTGAAATTTTTCATAACTAGTTAAAAGCGAAGGTCCTTAATGGAAAGGTTATGATTAGGTTACTTGTTAGTGACTTTTTCATTTCTTTCTCAAAGCTAGCTATTACAGTATTACTTTAGGTTAAACTTGTAAAAAAAGCACTAAATAGTAACTCAAGTTTCATAGCAGTTTCTCACTTCCACTTAGTCCACTCGGTTTTTAACGATTTATGGAAAATTTCACCAGTGGAACAATATTGAAACTTAAGTGGTTTTTCTAGTTGCTAAAAAGATCGAGCGACTTTAGTTGAACAATGCGTGGTTACTATTAGGTTGACATTTTCCTAAAAATTATAAAAGTTACTTTCCATTTTTGGGAGGAAAGTTTATGAGATAAAGGGACCAAAATAATCTCCAGTTTTCTTTCTTTTCTCTTCCAAGAAATAAAATAAAATCGGATGAGTGTGAAAGCTTTTCATTTTGTTTCTGCTTACTTCTTCCCTGTCCTAAATAAACTCAGAGAACATGGTCTTTTTCTGTAATCTAGTATATTGGTTGTGTTCAATGATGTAGGGGACACGGCAACAGAAGACACTAAGAATGTGGAAAAACCTCCGCCAGACGCTAAGAATGTGGAAAAACCTCTGCCAGAGTCTAAGAATGTGGAAAAACCTCCGCCAGACACTAAAAAGGATCCAAGTATGAATAACCTGACACGTGCAGCTGTTACTGCTATCTCTGCTGCTGCAGTTAAAGCAAAATTTTTGGCAGACCAGGAAGAAGACCATATTCGACAGCTTGCCACATCATTGGTAGAGAAGCAGGTAATTTTTTACTCACCATTTTTTTCTTTAATACTTTATTTATTTGTAGCAATTGAAACTCATTCACTCATAAATATGTTTATCCTGGCTTGTATTTTATCTCTAATGGGTCACCTAGGTAAAATTAAAATCTGACCAGTTTAACTCCTCAACCCGTTTAGGTAAACAGGTTGTGTCTGGGTTACGTTGGTTAAGTGTGTCAGCGGTTAGGGTTGAGTTTTTTGACACCAAAATTTAAGATTGGTGATGTTCGGGTTGGGTGATACAAGACGCAGACCCAAATTGTCACCCCCACATTTAAACCATTTCGACACATCTGATAAGTTAACAATGATAAGGTTCTCTTGTTTAGATTTTGTAGTGGAACTAGTGATAAATTATTTGGGTAAATTCGCACTGCAGTTGCAGAAATTGGAGACAAAGTTGACTTTCTTTACTGAGATGGATGGTGTCGTATCAAGGGCTAGGGAACAATTGGAAAGGTCAAAACAGAAACTTTACCATGAACGGGCCCAAATAATTGCTGCCCGTTTGGGCATGTCATCTGCTGCTACTGCTAGGCCCATGTCACATCCGTTACCAAACAGGCCCGGACCAACATTTCCAAATGCAGCACCAAGGCCTCCAAATCCAATGAACATGACCCCTCAAAGACCACCACTTTCAAGACCTATGATGGGACCCACACCTCCTTTTCCTAACCCTGTGGCGCCTGCTACTGTTGCAGGAAACTCTGCTCAGATTTCAAACAACCAAGGAATGAAGTAATTTGGCCTTCAAACATGCGATTTCGCATGATTGTTATATCCCAAGATAAACTTTGACAATTTTTACCAAGTGACTAAGTGAGTCATCCTTTTGATCTCCTAAACTTATTATTATTATTATTTTTCACCACAATGATAATGTGCTTAGAATCTTGAATTTCTGTTTTGGCAGACAAGATTGCATTATCGGCATGCTCTGAAATCAAGGGTTTGGATTGACTGAAAGATTGCTATGATCACAAGTCAACTGATGGGAAGTTATGCGGTTTGCTTGAAATGAGTGTGCCACCTGATCTTTTCGTATACTTTTCTACCTCTGTGGGTAGTTAATGTTAACGAGGTAATCTAGTAACCGATGGAAGTGTTATATTAACGAGTTTAGATTATGTGTTTATGTTTGCAGTTGTGTAGATAGATATATTTGGGATTTTAGGAGGGGGCACATTATTGTCAATGAGTAGGTTTCTTACTGAACTACAATGATATCCTAGGGTTGATCTGCACCTGACTATTATCTAATTAGGTGTGGGTAGGTAGTAATGTATGTTATATGGCTACAGGCTACATACAGTTTTTAATTTTCAGTTGTATCTTAGGGGTGTATTTGGGATTAACTTATTTTTAGTGTATTCTAGTACTAAACGTTGTGTTCTTGAGTTATTGTTATGTTTTCGGAAAGAGGATTTGGAGATGATAGAGACGCTGTGCTTTCTATTCTTTCAATCCTTCATATATTACGTTCATTATAAGCTAAATCATGCAACATGTTTTGGGGTAGATTACGGTTTGGTGATCGCTTTTCTGTATGTTTCTGGTGTCCCGAAATACCAGTTGTGAAGCAATTTTCAAGAGTTGATATTGCAAAGCAATGTCGACATGCAGAATTGGACCTGTTTACATGATGAAATAAGTAATTTGATACAAAGCAGCTTTTGAATTTAATCGACTCGTTCGTTGTCTTGTTTATACAATAACAATAAGTTTAAACCTAGACTACCTTTTTAGAACATGGTAAGAAAAACACCCTCAAATCTCACGGGAGTGAGGAGGTATGATGCCAAGGGTTTGCTTCCAGAAAGACTTTCGATCTGTGCCAAGTGTCAAATTAGGGGTGGAGGGCGGAGTGGAAGACTTATAGTACTCGGTTGGTGGTATGTTGGTTGATTTCTTAGTTACACTTATAGTACACTCGGACCATACATAGGGTGAAATATGGTTTAATCATTAAAGTTTCATTTACTTTTCAGTTTAACTAGTAAAGTTTTTTTTAAATAATTTAACCATAAAGTTTTGTTTACCATTTACTTTAACCGTTTTTACCTTTTATATCAGGTCAAAACTAACCAAACAACCCCTAATCTATTTAACTATCCCAAACACTTTCTAACTCTCATCCAAACATCCGAATTACAGCCCTCTTCCCTTCTTCTAAGACTCAAACCCTAATCCCCACTCCCCCTTCATCTCTCTCTAGAAACCACCGTCCCCGCTACTACCCACGGCCACCGCCACCGTCGTCGCCACCGCCGCCACTACTACCCACGGCCACCGCCACAACCACTACTATCCATGGCCACCGCCGCAACTGTCATACATCACATCTCTCTCTCTCTAGAAGATGAAGATCGAAGATGAATCTCTCTCCAGAAGATGAAGATCGAAGATGGAACTCTCTCTCTCTCTCTCTGCAGAAGATGAAGATCGAAGATGGAACTCTCTCTGTCTTACATCACCTATCTCTCTCTCTCCGCCATTGCCTAATGTCGCCACAACTGCCACCACCACCGTCTAACATTGCCACCACCACCGCCGTTGGAAATCAAGTGGGTTCTTCATCTTCATTTTCATCTTCATTGATGTTGGAAATCAAGTGGGTTCTTCATCTTCATCGATGTGTAGATGTGTGTATAAATCTGTTTTTAGTTGGAATCTATTTATCTTCATCTTCATAAATTTGTTCATCTTCATAAATCTGTTCATCTTCAAGCTTGTGTATAATCGATGTGGGCTGCTCATCTCATCACAAATTTATTTCCTTACATGTTTGTTCATAGATTTGATTCATATGTTTCAGATTTGCTTAGGATTTTAAGTTTTTTATGTTTTTAGTTTGAAGATATGAAGAACACCGTCTTCATCTGATTAGTATTACCTTCAAAAGTTTAATTTTTTTAATAAAAATGTCTATGAACCTGTTAACCCGGTGCAAGTAAGGAAAAGGGTAAATCACAAACAAAATAAAACTTTAAGGAATAAACAGAAACCAAACAAAACTTTATGGTTAAATCATTAAAAAAAAACTTTAATGGTTAAACCGAAAAGTAAGTGAAACTTTGATAATTAAACCATATTTCACCCTTTAAACTATGTTATTCTTGTTAAAGAATACCAAATACAAATGCGGATATACAATCACGTTTTTGTGGCCATCTTCCGTAAGCCAAAATAAGGACAAGTCATGGTCGATCTTTATGTTGTTCCCGAGTTAAAATTAAGGGATGAAAGAAAAGATTTAGGAAGAAAATGAATTTTAGTTGTGCTCCTAAGTTTGTTAGGAGAGAGAAAAGATTTTGAAAGAAAAATTACCTTTATTTTCTTTCCTGATTTCCTTCCCAAAGTTAAGAATATTTTGTAAAGAAACCAAAAAACACTTCATATTTCACTCCTCCTTTCATTTTTTTCGAACTCGGGAACGCCTAATAACATAAACATTTTCCCTTCTCTCATTTTCTTTTCTCCCGTTAATTTCTATCCTTCCATTTTCTTTCCACGTGAACTCAAGAACACAGTGTAAACTACCTTGTCATCCATTGTTAAAGGACATTTTCTTCTATTTCAAACATAATAAATATTTTTGATAGAGAGAGATAGAGAGGATGAATGCGTATCTCATATCAATAATGTCAAATTATTTTATCATGAGATATTATTAAATTATCATTTTATCCCTCAATATATCATTGATAATTTGGCAAAGTAGTTTGCAAAAACCAATTTTGAACATATTTTCTAATTTTCCAGCTTTTCTAAATTTTTTTATGGATAAGAAAATATTATTTCTTTAACAAATCATCGTATAAACATTTCTGATAAGCAATCATAAACTCATAAAGCATACAAATTCAAAACTTATTATTGTTTAAAAATAAAATAAGCTTAGAAATAATTTTAATAAGCATTAAGCAATATCAAACAATCCCCATAAGACTTCTTTATGGAAACCTAATTCAAACCATAATTCCAACAAATTCAAAATTTCACGGTAAGTTTTAAACAAGATCTAGCTAGATGATAAACTGAAACATGAATTTCGTTCGGTTTCAGGAATCGTAATGCGTATTTAGTTCGGTTTTGTGGTTTGGATTAAAAAAGAGATTGAATCCGAAGGAAACAAACTGATTGAACCATGAAAACTGAAAGTCGAACCGATGAAATTGGATCAATACCTCCCTCGATGTTTTACACTCTTACCTTTTTACCCTCTTCATTAAAAAAACTTTTTTTAATCTCCCTTAATATATACATGTATGTATGTATGTATGTATAAGACCTAAATGAATAGATCAATAAAACTGGAAAAGTTTCAATCATCATTTCATCGATTGATCAATTGCTTATTTTGTTCAATCTATGCATTTTACATAAATTTTGGCTTAGAAAGATCATCCATTTGTTTGTTCAACAATTACCATGAATTAAAAAGAACAGGTTCTCTTGCGGGTGTCTGCCTCTTTCTCTCTTTCTTTTCAAGATTTTTTTATGTCTTGCATGCCCTCTATCTATATGAAACTAATGTAACATTATGCATTATTAATTTACATAATTGCATTCTTATATGATATCATGTTTCTGGATTTGTTTCATCATTATCAGGGTCAATTAATTTCCAGAGGGGTAGCATGGGTTAGCTCTTGATATATAAACTCGATCTATTCTCAAAATGCCCTCTTCTGATTCCCAAGATTCCTCTAAATCTTCATCCTCAACATCAAACAAGAAAACCAACAACAAAAAGAAAAAGAAAAACTCGAAAAACAATAAAGATGGAAAGAAAAAGAAGAAATCTAACAACAATAAGAACGACGAAGACAAATCCTCATCATTACCATTTTCATGGTTGCCTTCATCATCACATCAGGCGTTATCTCCTCCACGTAACGGCAACAACAATACAAATAATGCTGTCATGATAGGAGCAGCTATAGGGGCAATATTGTTCCTATTACTTATGATAACATGTATGGTGTGTTGTTGTAGAAGAAAGAAGAAAAGAAGACACATGTATGACAAAAAGTATTCCATCAATAATCATGGTAAAATTGAAGGTATTGAATTTAGATTCACTGTCTATCTTTCTTTAATAAGCCTTGAATTCTGGGCTTGTGATGTTAAGTTTTTAACTTATGAAATAGATTTTCTATGTATTTTTGGTTGATATAGATAATGCCTATTATAGTAAGCAACAACATGATTGGAACCAACATCAACAAAGCAATGATCTTCATCTAAAGATGCCACAACAATCTAGTAGTGGTCTAGCAAGCTCTAAGCAAGGTTGGGTGGCAAAACCACCACCACCACCACCACCACCTGCAATGATGAGTAGCGGGGAGATGAGCTCATCTACTTACTCCGGGCCTTACCAAGCCCCATTGCCACCACCACACCCGGGGATAACTGTGAGTTTGAACACGAATGCATTTACCTATGATGAATTAGCCACGGCTACAAAAGGGTTTGACCGGTCTCTACTATTAGGGCAAGGGGGGTTTGGGTATGTTCATAAAGGAGACTTACCTAATGGAAAAGTAGTAGCTGTGAAGAGCCTTAAGGTTGACAGCGGTCAAGGCGAGCGTGAATTTCAGGCTGAGGTTGAAATCATTAGTCGCGTCCATCATCGTCATCTGGTGTCTCTTGTTGGATATTGCATTGCGGGACTACAAAGAATTCTGGTCTATGAATTTATTCCTAATAAAACCCTTGAATATCATATTCATGGTAGCCCCTAACTAAAATGTATTTTATTAGTCAATCAAAATTTACTCATTTAAGTGTTTGTGAGTGTGACAACACTCACCATAGATGCTACTAGCTTTCTCCATTCACATTTTTAGAGTCCATGTTGTAAATTAGTGCGTGTGTGCGAATTACAAATTCGTTATACCGGACATTTCTTCCATTTAACATCTTTAGTGATCACAGTGCTTTATTTCGATCTATAGGAGGCGTTTCTCCTGTTCTCGATTGCTCAACAAGGTTGCAAATTGCTTTAGGTGCAGCTAAAGGTTTTGCTTATCTTCATGAAGATTGTAAGTGTACTCTTTTTAACATGTTTTCATACTTGTATGTCTAACGATATAATTCAATCGTCAAGATATTCAGGTAATCCTCGCATTATCCACAGAGACATTAAGGCGGCAAACATACTACTTGATGAGCATTATGAGGCCAAGGTATTGAATCATTTACATACAATTAAGGCTGTAAACACTCATGTTCGTTCAACTTTAGCCGAACAAATAAACGAACACGAATGGATAAATGAATAAGTTTTTGTGTTCATGTTCGTTTGTTTAACTTTAACCAAACAAATAAATGAACATGAACGATAAACTAACGAGTTTTTATGTTCGGTTGTTTAAAAGATTGGTTAGTTCATGTACATTGTTGTTCGTTCATATGAATGATAAATGAAGGTAAACCATGTGCATAATGCAAATCCAATATTATTAATCACAAATAAACAGTATACATATAAACAATTAAACTCACACACACATATGTGTGTAATTAATGAACATAAACGAATGGATAACCGAACGTTCACAAACATAAATGAACGAACGAGAGCTCTGTTCGTGTTCGTTCGTTTAATTAAACAAATGGAAATTCTTGTTCCTGTTTGTTTGTTTATTAAACAAACAAACATAAATGAACTTTTTGCCGCACGATTTCATGAACGGTTTCGGTTCGTTTACATCCCTACTTATAAGTGGATAAGCATGATAGGACATTACTATAATAAAACTAAAGATGAGTGTTGCTACAAAATTTTACCTTATTGATTAGGTGGCGGATTTTGGATTGGCGAAACTGTCATCAGAAACCATCACTCATGTGTCGACACGGATTATGGGGACATTCGGGTATATATGTACTAAGAATATCAATCATCAATTAAGCTATAAAAAGCTATAACCTTATAAATGTGTATTAAATTTTGTAAAATTTGTGACTCTTGTCAAATAATATTTTAACTGTGTGATATATATAGGTACTTGGCACCTGAGTATGCATCAACCGGTAAACTTACAGAAAAGTCAGATGTATTCTCCTATGGAGTTGTGCTTTTGGAACTGATTACTGGAAGAAGACCCATAAACAGACATAGTGATGATGACAATTTAATTGATTGGGTAAAAGTTATCTCCCATAGAACTTCATAGATAATATGCCTTTCATAGTTTCATGTCATCATGTAATAAGACCTAAGGAATTGATGGATATTCTAGTGTGAAGCTCGCTAGATCGTATACTCGTTTGTGCACGCACGGGTATGTGTGTGTGTAAGCTTTTCACAATGAACTCATGCCTGCATCATAGAGTCTTGTCTAGCTATCGAGTTGAATTCAAGCTTGGAGTAAGATTTTTGAGCTAAGATCGAGCTGCTATTAAACCCTGCTCCCCTCTCTTGTGGTCCTATATTGAAATGTTCAGTTTACTAATGCCTTAATCTGCTGCTAAATGGGAATGAAGAATGGAAGCCTTAATCTCAATATCAAGTTTTTGTTTATACATATGAGCTAATTTCACATGTTCTTAGCCTTTGTTTCTTGTCGGTGCAGGCTAGGCCTATACTAATGCATGCATCAAATGGAGGAAATTTCGAAGAGATGATCGATCCACGTTTGGAAGACAATTATAATCGAGATGAGATGCAGCGCATGGTAGCATGTGCTGCTGCTGCCATTAGGCATTCTGCGAGAATGCGTCCTAACATGAGACAGGTATTATTAGTTACATATATTCATTCGTTAATTACACATTTCGATCACTAATTTGATTATAAACTTATAACACAGACTTGAAAACTTGATACTATAAATACATTTTACAAAATTAAATTTCAGAGAAAAAAGTAGGAATTTTTACAAGCAATTTCATGTGGTTGTGGAACAGATTGTGCGCGTGCTAGAAGGTGATGTGTCGTTGGATGACTTAAACGAGGTAGAGAAAAAATATCGCTCAAACGTAGGAAACTTAGAGTATGATTCACAATCATCCGACGGAGAGAATAGAAGACATGAGATGTGAAGTATGCGTGAGGATTTCTCAAGCAACGAGCACAGCATCGCAAACGAATCTCGGGAGGAGCACCCAAGAACTCTCGGCAATTAAAAGGATCAAAACAAGGAAATGAAAACAAAATTCAAGGGAAAAGCAATCAAATGCTTGTAGAAATTAGCAAGAGTTGCTTTAGGCACTCGATATATTAAACACCCCTAATTCCGGATAATTTTTGAACACCCCTAATTCCGGTTTGGTTTTTACGGTTATTCGATACTTTTGTTCCATAATTGAGAGAGTATTTGCGAGAGTTATATACGAGCTGTAATTAAGTTTTTTCCCCATAATTATATATCGTTCTTGAATTGTAGATTTACATTGTCACTTACATATGTGTGGAAATGTTTCTATCTTTTTATTGCCTTTTTAGAATTTTTACGATAATTATGATGATATGTATACCCATTTTCTTCTTAAAGGATTTGAATAAAGAACAACTATTTTAGGGCACAAGTCCCCACACCCTTAATTGATCAGCCACATTCCTTACCAAAAGTGAGTGTGTGTTTTGGTGTGTGTGTGTGTATCCGAATTGTGAAGAATAGAAACAACAAATTTGACCATTTGAGCATCAAATCATTCGGTTTCAACTCTACATTATGATTTCATGTGTTTTTGGTCAAGATTCATAGGGTTTCTCTGAATGTTGATGTTTGACAAACCGAGACCCATTTTGGGTCCTTGATTCAATAAAATCGAAAGAAATTGCAATCAAATGTCATGGGTTTTATCATTTGTTGCTAGGAATTGATGGAATCAAGAATAACATATTTGGTGATGATTCTAATGGTTTTGTTTTTTGGTGTGTGAGTGTACTCGTTGAGTTCGATAAACAGAGAAGAGGAACCCGATTTTAAACCATTAAACCTTTTTCAAAATGCAATTTATCATTAGGGAAATCATTATGCCATGTTTAGATCACATAGGAACAAGAATAAATGAAATTGGTAAAGTTTGATTTGAAATGCGATTGAGATTTATCGATTTTGGTTAATTGTGTTCTTGTAGGTATAATCGAAAACCATGTCGGCCTGTTAATAGAAAAGTATGACTACATGTTGAAATCGAAAACTTGTACACATAATAATACAATCAAAAACTCCTGTTTTGAACTAATCGAAAACCACTCAAAGGGGTATCATAATCGACAACCTTATTGTGTGGGTTTGAAGCGAAAATAGGATGATGGGCTTGAATTGTAATCTTGTGACAGGTTGAGTCCCGAAACAGGGATTCCCCAGTCATGAACTACATTTAGCACGCAATTGAAAAACCTTGGTGTGAGCCAAGAAGGAATTGTAAAATGTCCCTCATGAATCATAATCGTAAACTTAGTCGAGGAGTTAGTCAATCAAAAATTGGTAGATGCTACAATAAAAAAACCACTAAATGAAAATGGAATCGAAAACCTTGTTGATCAAGATCAATCGAAATCAAAATGTGTACATGATTCATATGGAGTCGAAAACAGTGTTAATATTCGGAATCATAAACCTCAAATGAGTAAGTAAATTGTCTAATGCCCGAGACCTTTTTTTTATCAAAGTAATATAAACAATCACATGTAGAATAAAACATTTGAATTTTTTATAAAATCTTATGTAAAAGTATTTAATTACAAATATTGTTCTCAAACATTCTGAAACCTTCATATCGCTGAAGCCTTTTCGCGATTCTGTCTTGAAAAGAGAGAAAACAATAACAGCAAGCATAAAGCTTAGCAAGCACACAATTTACACACCACACTAAGTATGAACATAACTTATGCATTATCCATGATCACAATCATTGACATAATA
>JAUEJL010135460.1:0-11044 GCA_032274825.1 Drosophyllum lusitanicum | reverse complement strand
CTGTGGCTAGGTACGCCCGTGCCTCTGGGAGGCACGCCCGTGCCCTGTGCCCAATGGACAGGCACGAGCCCAAGTCAAGCGTGACTTGGGCGTGGCCTTTTAGGCTGGCATGCCCGTGCCCTGTTAGAGGCACGGTCGTGCACTGTGCAGTAACAGCCTCTTTACTAGGCTTTCAAAGCTAGTTAAAGTGGTGATTATGATCATTAATCATGTAACTGATGTTAGGCTTAATGATGCACAGATTTGAACTCAATGGAGGTCTATAATCAGTGCTAAAAGCTTACATGGTTTGGTTGCTTAAACTTGTGATAATACAACATACATATTGCACTATATACTCTCAAGGAACAAAAGGAATACAAGGCTTTGTGATTCTTTTGTGTTGGTCATTTGGTGGTGTTTAGATTGACACATCTAGCACTCTAGCAAGTGGGAGTTGATAGCATCTTGGTATGGACTTCACTTGAGGTGTACACAATAGTACACGCATCTTCCAAGTCACAATCCCAGGCACAAGAAGAGCTAAGATTCAAGGGTATAACTCTATCTCTTCTTCTCTTTCTTTTGTTGCTTTATCATGTCTAGAGTTTTGGTCCGCTTGGTGGGTGTTGCGTGGTTCACAAACAAAATTATTTTTTCTACCTTTTTGCTTTCGCTGTGTTTATTTGAACCACGAAAACCCAACAAGAATTTGATCAAGTTTGGCTAGAATTGGGTTAAGGACTGGTTGAGGTACAGGGGCAAAGGTGGGTGGGGTTTGGGATTTTAGTGACTCTATGTCCTTTGCTAAGTTGGACAGTAGAGTTTCTGATTGGGTTTGGAAATTGGTGAAGGTTTGGGTAAGGTTGTCAATCTTTTGGTTAATGGCTTGTAGGGATTGTAGGAAATTAGTTTGGTTGGAGGTTGAAGGTTGAGTGGTTTCAGGGATGGTCGATTGAAAGGGTAAGGTTTGGGGTCCCCCCTCTGAGCTTTGGTATATAAGCTCAAATTCATTAGGAACAGAAGTTGAACCCTGTATTAATGGTTGGTTTATACCACTAACATTGACAGGTTGTGCTATAGTATGTGCTAGAATAGAAGGAGTTGAATGTACAATTGGTGTGGGTTCAGTGTGGGATGCACTCAAAAAGGTTACCCTTTGTACAAATGTGTCCTGTTGTGAGGACACTGAGGGATAAGGCTAACTCACTATTGGGATTGACACTGTATGACCTTGGGTTGAGGTCTGTCTTTCAATGGTTTCACCCTTTTAGGAGGGTGAACAAGATAACTGTGTAGATCTTCTATTTACAAATGTATCCTCTTGTGAGGATACATCCACTGGCTTTAGGGTTGCTGCATCCATTTGCTCCTCTTCAACATAAGAAGGTGCAATTGGAGCTGAGGTCTGAGGTGTAGATGTTACTACCTCTGAGATATGTTCGGTGTCAACAACCTCACTTGACCTTCTCCTCTTATCGGTTACGGTAGGAGTAGAACTAGTGCCCATCGGAGGCTTACTAGAGCTTGGCATGTGTGGGGATGTTTCAACAGGGGATGAGGATGGGCTATCAAAGGTTGGGACTACCATTTGAATATCCTTGTTTGTGGATTCAGAACTGTCCATACCTTTGGATTGCATGTGTCTGGTTTGATCAATCATTCTAAGGAGTTGGTCAGAAACCTCTTGTTTCTCCTCAAAAGCAACATCACCAAGGGGAATTTGAACCATTGTACTTAGTGGAGCAAAATCAAACTACTCCTCCTCATCAACTTGGAAAGTCCCACGAACATGACTTACACTGTCATGAGCTCTTTCACCAGCATCATCACCATCAGCATCATCATCATCGTTATTATCATCATCACCATTGTCACCACCACTTTCCTCATTTCCATGACCACCGCCATTACCACCATCATCACTTTCATCACCTCCCTCAGAGCCACTTTGATGTGCAGCAGCATCAATTAAGTCTTGCATCTTGGAGTGATAGCAGGACCTCTATCAGCCTTTAAGAAGTGGAACACCTTTTCTCCCATTGCTAGGACAGGGATGGACCTTAAATGTTGATGTAGACTAGCATAAATGTTCTCATCCAGAAAGTCCATTATTAAAAGAGTTAAAAGACGGATGTAAGGCACGTGCGACCTTATGGACTTCTTGTTAGTGCTCTCGGTGATCTTATCCACCATATATGAGAATATGATATGAGCAAAGTCCAAATTAACTCCAAACACCATGGCATACAGCACAATGAGTTCAGTCTTGTTGATGAGATGATGGCTTCCAGATTTCGAACTAAAACACTTGATTACAACATTTGCAAGGTATTTCCAGGGGTGAGATAGGGTAGGAACTTTGATTTTCCCATGCACAATAGGTTCTTCGTAACCTATTGCAGGTAAGACTGTTTGGATTTGGGCTTTTGAAGGGAATGGAGTGTATGGGGCAAAATTTGGTAAGTTTATGGCTCGGCGCAAACTATCGATAGTGATGTCAAAGAGATGAACACCACGGGCCATAGTTCCTGAAATGGTTTGGTTGTTGGCATTGTAGGTTGAGGAGTACCTTAACTCTTCGATTAAATCAGGGTATATATAATGGGGGTCTGCAGTGAGGCTCTCGAACAAAGGATGAGCTCGAATGAACTTACCATTGGTTCATATCGGTGGTTTTCTCTCGAAGAAAGGATGGTTGTACATACCAGAATGTTATTTGAATGTAGGTCGCCATTTGTTGAAGAAGATGAACAGTTGCGAGTTGCAGAGAGTTGCAAAGAGCGATTTAGGTTACGAGAATTTTAGAGAGAGAGGGAATTCGAAAAAGTGAATTCGAAGAGAGAGGGAATGATATATTAAATAGACAAAAACTCACAAAAATATTTAATTACCGCTAGAGGGGATTAACGGAAAACACATTAAATAAAATGACAACTATCAGATGGAGTAAATAACTAGGGTTAAAAGCATTTACCGAGGACAGAAACCACAAAAATTGACAAGTTTTGAGGTATCAGCTGAGTGAATGAAACATCAGTTGAGAGACATAAGCTGAGTGAAGAAAAGCATCAGCTGATGAGTGTAAGCTGATAGAAATGAGTTCAAAAGCATCAGCTGATGGTACTTAGCTGAGCATTTATTTCTTATCTGAGCATGATCAATTGAGTATTTTGATCAGCTGATTAAACATACTTAGCTTTTTCATGTGCAGTAAGACTTAGAGATGCTTAGATAAGTAATCCATCAGATACAACAAACACAGTCAAGCTAACAATCAATAAAAACAAACAAAAAAACACACAAACAAACTATAAATTAAGCATACCTAGTTTGGATATTAGGAAATTGAACCTTGCTTCATCCAAAGGTTTGGTAAACTGATCTGCAAGTTGAAAATCAGTGTTGATGTAGTGCATAGAGACTTTCTTCTTCTGCATATTATCTCTTAAGAAATGATGTCTAATTTCAATATGCTTTGTCTTTGAATGCATGACTGGATTTTTTGATATAGAGATTCAACTTGTATTGTCACATAGGATTGGAGTGTCCTCAAACTTCACATCATAGTCAAGTAGTTGGTTTTACAGCTACAAGAGTTAAGCACAATAGCTACCAGCAGTAATGTATTCTACTCCAGCAATAGAAGTTGAAACTGAGTTATGTTTCTTGCTTGACCAACTAATGAATCTTTCTCCTAGAAGTTGACATCCTCCTGAAGTACTCTTTCTATCCAAGGTGCATATTGCAAAATCAGAATTAGAATATCCAACTAACTCAAAATCTAAGTGTTTGGGATACTAAAGACCAAGATTAGGAGTTCCTTTGAGATATCTGAATATTCTTTTAACAACGGCAAGATGGAATTCCTTAGGATCAGCTTGATATCTTGTAAAGAGACATGTTGAAAACATTATATCTGGTCTACTTGCAGTGAGGTATAAAAGTGACCTAATCATGCCTCTATAAGCAGTAATGTACACTAATTTGCCATCAGTGTCCTTTCCTAACTTAAGGACAGTTGACATATGTGTTTTCATTGAAGAACAGTTTTCAAATTCAAACTTTTTAAGTAAATCTTTGACATACTTAGTTTGATGAATGAAAATTCCATAAACCTCTTGTTTAATTTGTAAACCAAGAAAATGGTTTAATTCACGCATCATGCTCATCTGATAGTTATCGGACATGAGTTTAGAAAACTTTTTACAAAGTTTCAAATTTGTAGACCCAAATATTATATCATCTACATATATATGCACAAGTATTACATCACCTTTGTACTTTCTTATAAACAAAGTGCTATCAATACATCCTCTTGTAAAACGTTTGTTAATGAGAAAAGAAGAGAGGGTATCAGTCGAGGCTCTTGGAGCTTGCTGCAGACCATATAAAGCTTTGTTGAGAAAGAAAACATGGTGAGGTAAGCTTGCATCTTCAAAGTCAGGAGGTTGCTTGACATACACATCTTCTTTCAGTTCTCCATTCAGAAATTCACTTTTGACATCCATTTGAAACACTTTGAGGTTTTTGAAGGCTACATAGGCTAGGAATAATCTAATAGCATCCATTCTTGCAACAGGGGCAAAAGTTTCATCAAAGTCAATTCCTTCCTCTTGACAGTAACCGTGTGCCACTAGCATGCTTTGTTTTTTATGATCAGCACTTGTTCATCTAACTTGTTTCTAAACACCCACTTTGTTTCAATGATGGATTTATCCTTTGGTCTAGATACCAAGGTCAATACATTGTTTCTTTTGAATTCTGCCAGCTCCTCTTGCATCGCATTCACCCAGTGGGGATCACTAAGAGATTCATCTACCTTATTTGGTTCAATCATAGAGACAAATCCGGAGTAAAATCAAATGTTGCATGATTTTGATCTTGTTCTCACTGGATCCTCTATGTTGCCTATGACCAGATCATGAGGATGATCTCTGTGGTCTTTAAAGGCTGTTTTGATGTTGGGAGAGATGGGATTAATTTGGATTTAGGGAATAAAAGTTATGTGTTGGCTACTAGCTGTAGAAATAATTTCAATTAGATTAGCTGAGATAACTTCATGTTCACAATCTGTGGGAATCTATACTGAAGAAAGAATATTCAAAATTGAAATTGAATTAAATGATGTTGAGTCCTACATTGTTCAGTAAAGGGATATGATAGGATGAGGTTGGGTGTGCATAGTTTGATGTATGATTTAGAACAGGTTAATCTACATCATCTTTAGCAGTTGGTGGATATGGATCTACTTTCTCTAGGATGGATTCTCAAGTTTGCATGAGATCATTAAACTCTTCACTTGAAATATGACTAGAAGAACAGGAAGCAACAAAGTCATTTTCATTAAAACTTACATTGATTGATTCTTCAATGACCTTTGTTCTAAGGTTGTAGACTCTATAAGCTTTGGAGATCACAGAGTATCCTACAAACACTCCTTCATCAACTTTAGGTGAAAACTTCTGTAGAAAACTAAGGCTAGGCTTCCTTCCCTTAACCACTTCATATGGAGTTTTGTTGTGCCTTTTGATCACTAGGGATTTGTTTTGAGTAAAGCATGCACAACTAACAGATTCAGCCTAAAAGTTGAAAGATAACCCACTTTCACACAACATGGTTCTTGCAGCTTCAATTAAAGTTCCGTTTCTTCTTTCAACTACACCATTATGTTGTGGGATTATTGGAGTAGAGAAGTTTTGAGATATCCCTTTTTCATCACAGAATGCTTCAAGAATTTGATTTCTAAACTCAGTTCCATGATCACTTCTCAACATCCTCACCAGATTGTTATTCATTAGTTCCATCTTCTTAATAAAGCAGATGATCTCTTCAGCAGCCTCACTCTTTGCTTTAAGAAAGAATACCCAAGTGTAATTTAAGAATTCATCAACCATAACAAGAGCAAACTTACTTCTACCAAAACTAGCACTTGCAACTGGACCAAATAGATCCATATGCAGCATAAAGAATGGTTCAGTTATGGAGAAGGCTTGCTTGGATGGAAAAAATGTTTTGTGTTGCCTTCTCTTCTCACAAGCATAACAAGATTTAGGCTTTGAGTATGTTTGTGAAGGCAGTCCTGACACTAATTCACCCTTGATAAGCTTGTTGATAACCAACTTGTATCCTCAATGGTTTTAGAATATAAACATGTTTCCTTTGTTCGATCACGAGAAGACATATCAAAAGTGTATACATCCTTGGTTCTCTTGACAGTAAATACTGTTTTGCCTTCTTGATTAATTATGGAACCCCTTGACTTTGTGAAGTAGACTTCATAATCTCCATCACACAATTGACTTATGCTTATGAGATTATATTTCAGTCCTTTTACATATGAAATCTTAGACAACTTGAGGTTTCCATTATGAAGTTCTCCATAGCCTTTGGTTTGACCATGGTTGTTGTCACCAAAGGTCAACTTGGGACCCTTTTCATTCTTGTAGTTAGTGAGCAGGGCTTTGTTACCTGTCATAGTTCTAGAACAACCACTATCAAGAAAGAATGAACCAATTTCCTGCACATTTATGAATGAAAGAAGGATTAGTGACAAATAGGGAATCCACTAATCAAAGGACCCATATGGATTGCACCTAGCTATCCACTTCATATCTGGTTGTTTATGAATGAGAGGAACAACTACATTATCAATACAAGTTCACTATATTGAATTTACTTCTTGAAAACATTCATAGGCCTTATGTTCTTTGCTTCCACATTTATAACATTTTTGAGTTTTTATGGCCTTGGAGCATTGAACAACTTTCTTAGAATGCCCATGAGCTGTCACATCAGTCTTCTAGTGACTATTTGTCATCAATTGACAAATTTGACCACTCGGCTTATGAAGCTGATCCTGCAAGCCTTTTAGGTATTTGCTAACAAGTACCTTGGATTGACCCTTAGTGTTAAAGAGTTTTTGTTCAACCTTTGGCGTGGCAGACATAGAAACAATGTGAACATCATTTCCTTTACTCACAGTTTCTCCTATTGAAAAAGAGTTAAGTATTTCATGATCAGCTGAGCATTTAGAAGATGAGCTTTGATCAACTGATAGGCTATCAACTGAGCATTTATCATCTACTAACATATAAGTTGATACAGAAGTATTAGCTAATGATTCTATAGTTTGCTCAGTAATTTGATTTAAGTCATCTGTTTTTAAGGTTTCACAACATAATGTCTCTTTGGTCTCAACACATGATTCCTTTCCTATACTCACATCCTTTGACTTTGTTTTCTTTGTGACTTTGCATTAGAAAATCACAACAGAGGTTGAATCAACTGTAGGAGGGATTAACTCTTTCACATGAGAACTTTTACTTTTAACAAAATTATTTGTGAACACACTTTTACCTTTAAAAACTCTATGAAAAGTTTGTGGTAAAATGTCAGCTTTTTCTAAGATATTTAGGTTCTTACTAGAATCAACATAGTTAGCAGCTTTGGAGTAATTTCCACCAATAATAGCTTGAACTTGTTTTGGAATCTGCTCATTGACACACTGAGTGGTCTTTTCAGCAGATACACGCCAAGGTTTAACTATCTTTTTAAGGTCATTAAACTTTTTGGTTGCTTCACTGGTTTCTTTTACTAAGATCTCATTAAATATCTTTTGATTAGCTAGTTCATCAGTTAAGATTGTTATCTGTTTAAGTTCTTCATTTTTAAGAGTTAATTTCTCCTTAAGTGATTCTATCTCTATCTTTAGCTTCTTTTCTCTTTGAATAACATACTGGAAATCAATACACAAGTAATCAAACATGGCATTCTTCTCATTATCATCATAGTTAATAAATTTGCCAACCTAGTAAATGGATGAAGGATCCCAGTTGGTAGCAGTACAAGCTTTAGCAGCCTTTTTCATGTCCTCATCAAAGGAACTATCACTAACTGTGTTGGCCATCAAACAGAACTAAGCAGCGATCACTTCATCTTCATCTGATGAGAGATCTTCCTCAGCCTAATCTTTTTGTTCAGCCGTCAACACTGGCCCTGGGCTTTCTTCTTCTTCTTCTTAAGAACAGTAGCAAGGAGTTTCTTGTACTTGGTTTCATAGTCAATCTCTCTCTCCTGCTTTGGTACAGGTTGAAAAACACTTGTGTTACCTCTGGACTTACAGTCACTGGCTATATGGCCAATATTGCCACACTTGTAACATTCTGTTGTAGAGACATCAAAAGTTGATTTTGATTTAAACTTGGAAACTTTTATGGTCTCTTGCGGAACTTCTTGTAACCCTTCCCCTTGAAAGGTTTGAACTTCCTAACCAGCATGGCAGCATTCTCTCCTTCTTCTTCCTATTCATCTGTATTAGACTAAACATCAGCAAAGCTTCTCATCTTAGTATATCTTGATACAAGGACAGTTGGTGAAGCCTTTACTACCTCCTTCATCTCCTTGGAGGACAACTTCCTTTGCTTGACTGATTGCTCATGGTTAAGTAAGTTACCATAGAGAGCAACCAGAGATATCCTTTTGATCTTCTCGCTATGCCATAGGATAGTGACAAAGCGATCCTATGTTTCAGAGAGGGAGTCCAGAAACTTGTTCACCAAGATAAAGTTGCTCTTGGTTACGTCTGCCTTTTTCAAGTCATTAACAAGGTAGTTGAACCTGGTGTATGTCTATGTGAGACTTTCACCTTTAAGAGTAAAGAAGAATTCATATTCTCTATTAAGGAGGAGTTTCTTGTTCTCCTTAACTTCCCCAGTCCCTTCATAAACAATTGTGAGTGTGTCTAACATCTCTTTAGCAAATGTGCAGTTAAGCACTTGATGATAGATCTCATTGGGTAGTGCAAAGACAAGACCTGCTCTAGCCTTCAAGGCAAACCAACCTCTTATCTTCATCTGACCACAGATGCATGGGCTTGTTTATGATTCTTTCAGTTGTGGAGGTTTGACCATCTGATTCAGATGGTACAGATAAAACAAATGTTGGAACATAGGAACCCTGAGTGACAATCTCTAACATTTGGATGTCAAGGGTAGATAGGAAGAGATGTGCTCTGCTCTTCCACATGGAGAAGTTCTAGCCCTCAAACGTAGGATATCTAGTTAAAGATCCAGTGTTTCGCATATTCATTGCGGTGGATGATGAGGCCATTTTGAGAGGGGTTGAAGCAGTTGTAGAGTAAACAAAACAGATCTAGATATGAACTATCTAACCTGCTCAGATACCAGTTGTTAGTCCTAGATTAGGTACGCAACAACAAATGTTTGTAGAAAGGGGGGGGGGTTTGAATACAAAGTCTAGCTTTTAAAATTTATGACACATGTTTATTCTTTTATATAATTCTTATTGATATTGAATCAAGAATTACATGTACTAGAAGCATAAATTCTAAGTACAATAAAAGGTGGCAACAATTTTGTCCAACACATAGACAAGATATTCCTAAACAACTTATGTTAAGAAAGTTCAACACATGAACGAGTTTGATTCTTTACAAACTTGCTACCTCTAAAAACTTGTTCTTGCTTAAAAGCTTGAACTTGCTTCTAAAATCTTTTCTTAATAACTCAATTAATCATATTGCTGCTGTATGTAGAGGTGTTTTTCATGTCCACCAGGCAATGGTATTTATAGAAGCAACGTCCAGTTGGCAGTGAAGAAAGGATACAAAAACAACAAAGGAAAGTAATAATATTATTGTAAAGGTAGTGGATGAAAAGCATGCTTACTTTCAAGTTCTGGTTAAAGTCAAGACTGTTTTCAGAGGCGTACAGCCCCACTATCTTTATAATAATAACATAACTCTGTCTTATTGCCTAGGGACTTTAAACTTCTCCTTCCATGACTAATCTTTTATCAAGAGCCATGCTTCTTTCAGATTTGACTTTACCAAGTATGGAGTTGCCAGCCATACTTTGCGTTTGAACAAATCTTTGATATCTTTTCTTTGCGTGTATCTTTCTCCTTTTCAAGAAGAAAAGATTATCCTTTTTGTCTCATACTTGAACCAAAAATTGATTTAAACTTTTACAAAGAAAGATCTAAAGGCATAAATGAACAACACATGTTCAGCCTTGACTTAAGAAGAAACACAAAGATTACAGTGAACCAATATAACATTTTTCATGACTCAGCTAACAAAACGTACTAAATTGCAACTTTAGTTTTACCTCCGCTAAAGGAAAGATAATCAGTTGACAAACTGCAAGGACTAAGTTGATAACAGATGCTCAGCTGATCATGGTGATGTTATACTTGTGAAATGTGTAAGATAATCAACGTAGATGATCAATTGATCATATAATGCTCAGCTGATCATTGAGAGTGATAAGCTTATGTAGAACAAAGACTTGTGTAGGGAAGACTTACTTAGCTGATGCATAGAGGGCCTCAGCTGATCAATTTGTTCACTCAGCTAATGGTTTGTTTCCCTTAGCTGATCAATGATATTGCTCAGCTGATGGTTGAAATCACTCAGTGGATGGTCTTCACAACATTAACTTTGGCTAGCAGTACTACCTTTGAAGTGCAGTATTAATCATTGAAAGTAGTCTTAACTTTGGTGAAGGCAACACTAACTTTATAATTGTTGAGTTTTGGTGGCATCTAGAAAACGCAGCGGAAAGAAACGAGTATAAAATAATTTCAATTTTATGCCACTAATACACCACTCAATGGAGCAAACTCTAAACAATAGCAATGCAACTAAAGGAAAAGAACAAGTAGATGAAATATACCATACAAGTTCTTCAACTTCCTTTGGTGTTGGTGAAGGTTTCGGGTGTATGAACACAACAAAGTGTTCCTCTACCGGTATCCATACCAAGAGTACTTGATCCCCACGTGCTAGATATGCTTGGACGCCGCCAAGAGCGCCACAAACTTGAGTTTAACACAACTTGAAGATTGATGTGCCAATCTATCATCCAAGTGTGTATATTGAGAGAGTTTTAGTTCATATGCTTAGTTGCAACAACTTCCATTAGCTACATCCAATTTCTATATTCATCCAAAACAAGTCATATGAATTTTGAATGACCAGAATTCGTAACTCATTAGCAAGCATCAAATAGCCATAAAGCACCACTTAAACTAGTCTTAAAAG
>JAUEJL010135449.1:0-11044 GCA_032274825.1 Drosophyllum lusitanicum | reverse complement strand
TCGTTCTAGGGCACACAGGGGCGGAGGTTACTTTTTTTTAACCGATCGTGGGTAACAATGGTTAAACATTGGTAAAAACCAAAAATACACCCGTTTAGTAAATATGTTTCAACATACACCCATTTGATAAATATATTTCTAAATAACACCCCTTTGGTAAAAAACTCCACCATTTGTTGAACGGAAATGGTTTATAGATGATTAAATAAGTCTTCATAAACCTTTAAAAAAATAGGTAATCATAATTTCGTTTTTGATACTTCAATTTTATTTATAAATTTTATTTCTTGATGCATAAAACATCTCTATTTAAAAATATAACAAAATATTAAATGACAATATGTTAGTGTGTGCGCTAGTAATTAGACCCGTGCATGTATGTAGAGAAGGATTCAAATGAGAATAGAAAATTAAATGAGCATCGGAGACTAAATCTCAGCCGTCGATCTGGACATAAATATTTAAAAAAGGTAAATTATGTTCGCCTAACCCTTACCACGCATCTCCTCCCTACATCGACCCTCCACGCCCAGACACCATCCACGCCATGATAGAGGCCTAACCATGGCCGGGTGGTCTCTTCAGCTGATAGTACCACCGCTCTGTTTATCTAAACAGATATGTTTAGAGGTATTCGGAGTCTTCACGTTTAGAACATAACGTTTTCAAAATAACGTTTTATAAAAGCAAATGTAAACCTGTTTTTCTTGGAACATGTTTATAGACATAGTTGGCGGTTGGGCTGAAGCTTTGATATGTTACACATGTTTGACAGGTAGATGATAATTGAAGCTGCAAAGTATAAAATGATATAAAAACAGAGTAAAAAACACATAAATGATTAAAACATGCAACAAAACAATTCATTAACCTAATTAAGAGAAACATTATCTCCACACTTACGATGCTTACGATGCCGTTAAGAAGATTCGTAAATTTGGGTCGACATTACAAGCGGAACTTTCAGATTAACTTGTATCTCATTTGAGTAAATCGGCTTACAAACTTATTAAAATTCTAATAAACTCGTAAGCTGGGCTGCCAAATTTGGTCATAGAGTTGACAATTGACTAACAAACATTGAACATACATAATGATACGAGTTCTTCAACGAGGTGTTAGATAACTACAGTATTCTCAACCGTATATATAAATTAAACAGAAAAATCACCATTCACGATCTCGACATAAAACTACATTTCATTGTATCGCTGCCCTTCGGTATTACTTTTCTTCATGTTCAAAATCATCGCACTTGGTGCAACCCATAAAGAACAAGCGTTGGTTTGAGTATATGCACATTCACTCCATAACTTTAGTATCAAGATCCAACAGGAGCAATACCTTTTGCACTGGCGGCTGCTGCAGCAGCGGCTGCCGCAGCTGCTGCTGGTACTGGTTTAGGTGCCACTAGTTGTTGCTGCTGAGGTGGTGGCACGTTTAACTGAGCAAGAAGTTCCTTTATTTGTTTTCCTGATAATGTCTCGTGTTCAAGCAAAGCATTAGCAAGTGCATGGTGTTGTTTACTATAAGTAGTAAGAATATTCTTCGCGTTATTATAAGCCTTTTCTAATAATTCTCGAACTTCCTTTTCGATTAAAAGTCGTGTTTCTGTACTCATACTTTTCCCGTTATCATCGTAATTATGAGCCACGACACCAATTTCTTTACTCATACCATATTTTGTGACCATTTCTCTTGCAAGACGAGTTGCTTGTTCAAGATCTGATGATGCACCTGATGTAACTTCATCTTCACCAAAAATTAATTCTTCTGCAACTCGACCACCCATACAAACATCAAGCCGTGCCAACATTTCTTTACGAGACACACTGGTTTCGTCTTTTTCTGGCAACTGAGCGACCATTCCAAGAGCCATTCCTCTTGGAACAATGGTGGCTTTGTGTACAGGGTGGGCTCCATCTGTGTGTAAAGCCACGAGGGCGTGACCACCTTCATGATACGCTGTTAGTTTACGAACCTCATCAGAAATAACGGCTGATTTCCGTTCACTACCCATCATGATTTTATCCTTGGCGTATTCAAGATCAGCCATGCTTACACATTTGGCACCATCCATTGCTGCCTTTAGAGCAGCCACATTTACTAGATTTGCCAAATCAGCACCCGAAAAGCCGGGGGTTCCTCTTGCAACAACCATCAAATCTACGTCGTCTGCCTTTAAGATCTGTTGGGAAAGTATTCACAATAAAGTCTCCATGTATAAATGAATATTGTACACACCAGACAAAAAACACAGTTTAAAACAGTGCAATTAATGCCGGGTTTAACTAGTGAAAACATCATTTTTAGCCTTACATTCAATACATTTTTTACTTGTAAGAGATGTAATAATGATAACTAGTTAAGGGTAAAATAGGAAAAGTAGCTATTAATGATGATCTTTCTTAGAGGTGGACAATTATTTTGGGACGGAAGAAAATAGAACTTGGGACAGAGTTCCCACGCCGAAAAAAGATGGTCACAACAATTAAAGTTTGGTTTACCAAAAACACTAAACACAGCTACTTTGCTCAATGTTGGTCCCATCCCGAAAAATATGGTCACAACAAATTAACCGACCCATTTGTGACCCAGAAACCAAATTAACTGAACCAACTTCAACCACCAATTGTATTGTATTCATTTATATATAACAAAATTTCGGTTTTGGCTTGTAACAAACTCATGGACACCCTTATATGAAAGTATGAAACTGATTATTTGGGCCCTTAAATTATCAATTAATCCATATATACACTCATTTTATCCAAATACTGAGAACCGGTTATTACGGCTTCAAATCAGTTTCATATCAAGCATCCAAATAAATACCCTCTAAATTAAAGTTTGGTTTACCTTTGACATGTGAGATTCCATTATCTGCCTCCTGCCTTCAACATCCGGATTAGGAACAACCACACGTCTGTCAAATCGACCTGGCCTTATGAGTGCCTTGTCCAACGACTGAGGAAAATTTGTTGCTGCAATTACAATAATACCCTCGTTTTGTTTAAATCCATCTAATTCAACAAGCAATTGATTCAAAGTCATCTTCATGTACTGTTGGTCTTTGGGGTTTCGGCTTCCTCCAATGGCATCAATCTCATCTATAAATATTATACACGGTGATCGTTTCTTTGCTGCAGCAAAAAGATCTCTAACTCTTCTAGCCCCAACGCCAACAAACATTTCTTCAAATTCACTACCACTACATGAGAAAAAGGGAACACCTGCTTCTCCTGCTATCGCCCTTGCTAACATGGTTTTCCCGGTCCCCGGTGGGCCCACGAGCAATACACCTTTTGGTAGTTTTCCACCAAGACGAGTGAAACGCTGTCACAAATTGAAACTATTTGAGTGTTTAAGATTTGACGGAAGTGATAGTGATTGTGTTTATCTCGTTAAATAAATGCTGGTTTAAAAATCATCATAATTGGTAATTTACCCCTCACAATGCCTGCATTTTCAATGTTGATAATATTGTTGTTAAAGTTAAGATAATGTATGGGGACACCCAACCTTTTTCATTAAACCACTCAACTACTCAAGTATGTATCCAGTTTCGTTTACAAATCTGGCAAAAAAAATGTTGAAAGAGGAATATTCTTCGATTTTAATGACTGTTCAAGAACAGTTTAATTTACAGGAAAAATAAGGGTGTCCTATAAAGTAGTTCCACTAGTTGGATGGCCTCCCTATACATAATCCCTAAATAAAATATGATAATGAGAAGAAAGATTTTGTATCCTACTACTTTGTATTCCTACCCATCCTCCTACTCACAAGATCAAGACAAGTGTCAAATCAAGAGAGGAGATGAAAAAAGAGAATTAGTGTGTTCCACATGTAATCATTTAGTGGGTAGGAGGATGGAGTAGGAAGATGATGTAGAAGACTAGAAGGAAGTATATTTTTTCTAGTGAGAAATATATATTAAAAACTAAAAACTTTTGTTAGAAAAAAGATTCTTATAGTTGAATATATAAAAGTCATCACACAAATTTATATACTTCATCACATAATTAATGTCCATTTTATCTATTAGTTCCTTAAATAACAAGAATTTTGTGCTTGATTCCATGCTTGATTGCACCTCATCATGCTGATTATTTGAACAAGATTATTCAATATCACATTACCAGTTCCAAAACGCAGATCCGAACATCCACTTATTACCTTAGGGTCTCGAAGATAGTAAACGATTTCTTCAAGCTCGGCTTTTGCTTCATCTACACCCTTCACATCACTGAATTTTGTGCTTGATTCCATGCTTGGTTGCACCTCATCATGAAGACCTAGTCCTGCTCAAATACAACACATCAATTACTTCAATTAATAACATACACGTTAAAAGTTTTTTCTATAAAAATTATCACTAAAACTAATAATACCTTTTGTGATTCCTCTATCCTCAATTAGTGCTCCAACACCCGAAATAAGTAAAAACCCCATGCCTAAAGCACGAACTGTGCGCCATAATTGTTCTTTAAAATGTCCACCTTCAGTAGCCACCATATGTATAGGGGCAGCTGCGGTTCCTAACACACCCTCTTTTGTAGATTTTCCAACATTTTTTAGGGCAGAAAACCCACCTATAATCTCTTCATCATAAGCTGGTTTACCAGAGGCTGCCATTCCTGTTAAAAGAAAAGGGGAAAAAATTTGGAAAAACAAAATCAGATAATTAGTTGAAATAAAAAGGGTTGCGCGAAAGAGTGTTTGGATGGTTTTTGTTGTTTAGAGTTGTAATAATCAGATGATCAGCTATTTGAGTGTTTGACAAAGTTTTATTATTTAAGAAATAAATACGTTAAATGACCAAAAAGGGCATTCTTGTACAAAAAAGGAGATGTGTCTACTGGGACAAGAGTGCCTCAAACTAGGTTAAAAGAAGAGGAAATTAGGTATTTATTTCACCTTTCGATAATGAGTTTTTGTTGCTGCAAGTACGAAATGATTATCCAAAGCCAATAATTTGACCCACGTAATCAAAAGCAAGATTTGTTTATCAAAATGTTAAGAAAATTGATAATTACACCTACATGTCATGTGGCAATAATCAGATATCAGTTTCAAAAAAAAAATCCAAACACCCTTCTAACAGGAAGGTTGATCATAGTCACATGGTTCGCAGAAAGTGCCACAATCTGCGATCTGATCATTTTGTTCCCGATCATGATACGAAATCAATCCCGTCACTAGTCGGATCGTAAATTGGAACGTTGGTCAAATCGAACGAACCGATGGTCAAATTGAACCAGGTCTTCAATTCGGCTACTCGAACGCAAATAGGAACGATCCAAATAAAAAAACATGAATTGGTACACGAATTCAACTACAGGTACGGTAATTTCATAGGCGGGCAAAAATGGACTGTTTGGTCGACCCCGACTCATCGTTTTCTGATTCTCTGTATGTACCCATTTCACACTTCTCAACAAGGCTTTTGATGATTCATTTACTCATTCTAATTCCTATTTAATTGTTTAGAATGTTAAATTTCTATAATCTTCTACTCTCCTTCAGCTCTTCCCTTCCGATTTCTAAGTTCTAACTCAATTAGCTTTTTTTTCCCCTTCACTGAAAATGTTTTTTGTTTTGAGTCGCAGTCCTCTATACCAAATACCTTAAATTTGGAAGATAGTGACGCAAAACGATTTATTGAACCAGAAACTCAACAAGGTCAACTACCAAAGAGAAGGATGCAACCAAACCGCTGCTACAAGTAACATTTGTTGGTGCAGGAAATAGTAAGAATGCTTGTGGTGCAAAAATCTGGTGGTGCTCCTATTAGAAAGATAAGCGATGTCCTGTTTTAATCAAAGATCGTGAGAAGTATAAGAGTTTGTTGACCAAAAAGTAAAACTTGTTGAGAGTGGTGGAGTTTCCAAATCTTTGAAAAATTCTGTAATTACCAAAAGTAAAACTTCATCTTCAAAAAAACTGATTGAGGAAGCTTTCAGAGTTATGGAAAGAAGCATGGTTGATTTAAAGATTATAAGGGGACTATGTGCCAATGGCATTCCTTTTAACGTGTTACGAAATCCCGACTTTCTTGAGATGGTGATAAAGAAAGCACCCGATGACTACAAGCCTCCATCGAGTGAGAAAGCAAGAACGGTTTTGCTCGACGAATGTGTTAAGAGACGTTGAAAAGTAACTAACACTGTTTAAAGACACTTGGTATTAACAAGGACTGTCAATTGTTTCTGATGGCTGGTCAAATGTTAAGCATAATCCGCTCATTAATGTCATTGCGGTAAATAGTAGGGGTGCAATGTTCATGTATGCGGAAGACTTTTCTGGGTGGAAAAAACAGGAATGGCAATTGCAAACTTTTGCAAGGGGCTATTGAGATGGTCGGAGCAAGCAATGTTCTTCAAGTTGTTGCCGGGAGAGAATTCGAAAAGGTATACAAGCATATTTTTTGGTCTCCTTGTTGTGTACACACTTTGAACTTAATATTTGAAGATCTCACAAAAGAATTTTATTGGTTGTTGGATACGTACAAAAAAGGAAAAAGAATTGTCTAAGTATTTTCTTAATCACTCTCAAATCTTAGCTAATTTTCGAGAAAACTCCAAGTTAGAGTTGTTAAAAGTAGCGAAGACCCTGATTTGCTTCACACTATATTTTGTTAAAAAGATTGGTGGATTGTAGAGAGGCTCTAGCTACTACTAATGCTCTTAATTCATGGATTGAGTGGGTTAAACAAGGGGATGAGAACACTAGGAGACCCGGACAAATTGTTGTTGAAAATATAAGGAATGATGATTTTTGGGAAGATGTTGAAAGCATTATTGCTATAACAAAACTAATTTTTTTATGATCGAGTCCAGCGATGGTGAGGGGCCGAGGGGCCGAATAAAATGGGTGAAATATATGAGAAAATGGACAAAATGTTAGGAGAGATTACAGATGTGATTAAGAATAATCAATATTCTTCTTATTACTCTAAGGTTGAGAGTATCGTGTTAGCAAGATGGGAAAAGATGACCATTCCCTTACATTGTTTGGGGTTTGCATTGACTCCACGATTTATGATAAACATTATATAGAGATGTTAGCCCCCGGTAGAATTCCGAGGAAAGCTCCAAATCTCGATAAAGAAGTGGTAATGGGTGTAATGCAAGCGTTTGAGAAAATTGCAGAAAATGAAGAGGACGAGCGTGTTTTGCGAGAACAGCTTGCTACTTTTCCTATGAAAAAGGGACTTTATTCAATGGTAGCCACACAAATGGATGTAGTGACGCAAGATCTAATCGACCGGTGGTCTATTTATGGTTCCGAAACCCCCGACCTTGCAAAGGTTGCTAAAAGGTACTCTCACAACCAATTAGCAGCTCTTCAGCAGAGAGATTGGAGTACTTACTCATACATTCACAATGTGAAGAGAAACCTCGTGAATTGTAAGAGTGCTCACAAATTGGTGTTTATTCATTCAAAAATTTGCCTTCTATCGCGTTTTTATGAAGGTTACAAATCAAGACCACACAAAAAATGGGACATTGATCCGGAAAACACAAACTTGGCAGGTTCGAGTACAAGATTTGAAGAGATGCGGTGGGAAAATTTGGATGAAGATAGTGTTGACAATGGGAAAAGGAAAGAGACTGAGAGCAGAGTAATAGACTAATTTTACAATTTGTATTAAAGTGTCTAAGTCTCATTTTATGAGTTATGTATTGAACTATTTCTATGGAAACTGTGAAATTTATATCTTTGAGAATTAATATTAGTATAATTATTTATTTTCTTATGCGGTACACCCTACCTTGGAAATTGGTATGTCATACCCGAGGCGAACCTAAGTGAACCTACCCCCCTCGTACCGAATTTTATGGACCTAGCGAACACCAAACCCATTCCGCATTCCCGTAACAGAGCGAACCCAATTCCATGTGACTATGAGGTTTATTACTTCTGGCTCTCTATGTAAAGTCCACTAGGAGAGTTCAGAACGCTAATAATATAAATGGGGAAATGTCAACAACAAAAAGGGACGTACTTTTGTTAATGATCCGTTTTGGTAATTATACTTTTCTTGTCCCGTTTTGTAAATTACTAAATTATACTGTTTAGTCATTCAAGCATAAAAGGACTGATACAACCGGTTAAAATGAATTATTTGCCATCTGTAAAAAGCTGTCGCATGTCATCTCCTAACGGCCGTTTTGTGTTTAAATTACCAATTTAACACATTAACACAAAGTATAAATACTAAAACGGAACCAAGGTATAATTACCAAAATGGGTCATTAACAAAAGTCCATTGTTTTTTTATGACATTTGCCATATGTAAACTGGATTCAATTTATTAAACCCACCTCTTTGCAATGTCTTGAGCAATTCACTTTCATCCAATCGATCAACTTTGACCAATGCTTTGACATATTCTTTTAGCGCTGAAGGACTCGAGTGCAAAGAAGGTTGGCTTTCAAATTGTCTAATAATAGCCTCGGGATCATTTCGATGATAAATTTCCCTAAAATCAGCATGACGTTCACGAAATCTTTTTGCAGAATTGCTCGTGTAGCTGGACTGAAACCTTCTTTGGGTACTTGAAAGCTTGTAAACTGCAAATACATAGCAAATTGCAAGAATTAGGGAGAGGGGATTAAATAAAAAAAGAAGCATGGATGTTAATGTAAGAGTTTAAGCTTCCATCCTGATATCTTAAATTCTTAAGTGGTGATAGCAAGTTGTTATTGGAATTTTATTCGGATGGATGGAGTAACTAATATGAAGTAATGATTACAAGCTTGACTACTTAAAGGTGAATATATACCTGCATCACCTATGATGTTTTGAGAAGAAATGTACGATCTGTTATACAACTGTTTAAACAGTCTCAATTGTGACTGTTGCCTCGAGACCTATATAAACACACACAAGCATGGTGTTAGAGAGAGATTCAAAAAGGGATATCATCCAGCAAGCTACATGTCAAAACTTACTAAAGAAACAAGTAATGACTTGTGCAACGAGACTAAATTGTAGTAAAAAGTTCATGTTTTCATTCTTGATTGAGTAAATTACACTTTTCGTCCCTGTGGTCGGCCCAAAATTTCATTTTTGATCCTTGTGGTTTATAAATTATTGATTTGTCCATACTTTTTAAAGTTGTTGTTTTGGTCAATAAGTCCATTATATACCAACTATATATTTATTATTGTTATTATTATTATTATTATTTTATTCTTTTATCAAAATTAATTCTAATACACCACCTCCTTACTCTGGCCACCAAAAATTCCAACAACCATCATAAACACCACTCATGACATCGATGAACACATTGAAGCATTGCAAACTATATTTTGGTGTTAATTAACAACAACAAATCAATTTTGTATTTGAAGATTCACATGCTTCTACATTAAAATCATTTAAGAACAGAAGACGTAAGATTCACATGCAAACCCCAATTATTCAAGAAATCAAAGGTTGTTCCCTAAAAATTCAAGAGCCAAGAACTATCTTCTTAACTTGACCAATTTAAAAAAACTAAATCCAAAATTTCCCATTGAAAACAAATCTAGGTAATAAAAATCTCACAAAAGTAAAATCCAAGCTGTTTTCAAGTGAATAAATCATCTCCAACACCCAAATCAAAGCTTCACTAGAATACACCACCTCCTTCGGTGCCATGTCCTTCTTCCAAGCTCCAAAGTACCACCTCCCACCCTCCCACTCTCTCTTCACGCTATCATCACCAACCACCATCTCTTCACATCTACCACCAATACCTACTACCACCGCCTCTGACATCAAAACATACTGCCTCTCTCATACCACCTTCAAAGCTCTAAAAATACCACCTCTCCCTCCCTCTCTTTCTTCCCGCCGTTATCACCTACCCACATGCCTTCGAATCTACCATCGGTATCACCGCCTCTACCATCAAGATATACCACCATTTATGACATTGATTCAAACATACAAAACCCAAAGAGAAGAGATAGTCGGTAGTGGTTGCGGGCTTGTGGCATAGCAGCCAGGAGTAGGGTGCAACGCACGAGAGGTTGAATCAAAAGATGATATCGGTGGTGTTCTTTGTGTGTGTGTGTGTGCGGGCGAGCGGGCGAGTACATATAAGTAAGGCACCAAGTGAAACATCTTTAAAAGGCAAAATGGTCATTTACATAGTGTTAACGGACCTTAGTTAACTTTAACAAATTCACGACCTAAAGTGACAAGTTTCATAAGTAGGGACCGTCCATGTAAATTTTGAACAATGAGAATGAAAAGTGAATTTGATGCAAACTACCGAGACAAAAAAGTGTAATTTACTCTTCTCGATTTAACAAAAAGGGTTCTCATACAATTTTACCTCAAAATTTCCGTTTTTATTCTTGATTTACAACAAATTGGAAATGGAGCTAGGTTAGTACAACTCCACAAGATTTCTTCGTATCAAAAACTAATTTATCATTTCTCGATCTCTCATTTCATTATTGTATATGCCATAAAATATGTGAACTGGAATATTGGTTCCCACAACGACTAGGGTTCCGACAATTTTTCACAAGTGAGGGAGGGCTCTGTCCCCGTAAATACTTGTGTGTATTCATTGTGAGGTTAAGATCTCTATTTCTATAGCAGACATGATGAATAAATGAAAACTAGATAATCTCAAATCACTAGGTATCTTATCTCTAACAAGGATTAAGCTTCTTCGATTATTTTCGTGCCTTTTTAGCGCCCTTTTTTGTTCCTAAATAATTTAATATCTTCACAAGATTAATCGTCTTTCCTCCTCTCAGATTATCTTTATAATCTTTATGTACGTAACTCATGCCTAATTGACTTAAAGGATGCATTCACTTGACTTGAAGAATGAGCATCATCAAAGCAGGGAACTTAATTGGATTTTGGGTCATGGATTATAAGCTTATGATTTGGGAAGAAGACATATGGTTTTAACAACAATACACATTCACATGTTGAGATGTAGGCTTCTACTACACATTAGAGGCAGCCGGCCCTAATTTCTTATTTTAGGCGGTTACCGAAATTAGATGATTTCTCTAATTAGGTT
>JAUEJL010135438.1:0-11044 GCA_032274825.1 Drosophyllum lusitanicum | reverse complement strand
TACCCATAGTTTTAAGCAAAACAATTTATTTGTAACAAGGGCTAAGAACCTTATTTCACCTCGCACCGTGACGGGTTTAAAAACAGTTCCAGTTTGAACCCTCCCCTATATATACACACACACACTAGCATGATACCCGCGCAATGCGGCAACAACGGATAATTTATACTCGTTAACATGTCCGTTTTCAAGACGAGGGAGTATGGTATTAATGTAATACGATAACAACGAATAATTTTCTTTTTGTGACATATCTATTTTCTTTATCTTTTTTCCATTTCCTTTACTTTTTTGTTCTCCATAATGGAAAAAAAAGTTATGAAAATATTTTTTAATAATTAAGTTAATTTGTATTGGCTTTGACTTTCATAAAAATTGTATTGACTTTGATTTTCTTAAGTATGTAAAGTTTAGTTATTAAAATGGAATATAAGAATCTTATTAAATATATCTAATTGTTACTCGATTTAGTTTATATGAGGGGTAATTTAGTAATTTTAAAACACTTAAAATTTAAAAGTTTAAGCAAAAAGACCTAAATGCTTTATAATATAGTATATATATATAGAGGAAGGTTAATGCGAAAAGCATTTTATTTTCGAAAAGTGCGAGAAACATTTGTAGCCGTTAGATGATTAAATTAATGGCTAGGATAGGTAATGGCAATTATGTAATTAAATTGAATTATTAGGAGACTTAAATATAATAAAAAGGGTAAAGATGTCTATTAACCTAAAAAAATTCTACCTTAATAAAGAAACTACCTTAATTAAAACCCCCTAATTTAAAACCTTCTAATTAAAATCCCAAATCCCAATTCCTTGTTAAAATTCAGCCGCTCCATGCCTCCATCTCCTTCTTTTGTATCTTTCATCCGCCGCCCAGATTCCTCCGGCGAAGATCTGCCGCAGTTGGCCTCCTGACTACCACCACCGCATCAAAGTTTCGCCACAGTCGGACTCCTCCACTCGCTGCTCACCGTTCGATCTCCTCTGCCATTGCCGCCGCCTCAAGTGCCGCTATCACAGCGGCTGCCCTCAAGCAAAACCATCGCTGCTCGCCGCCGCACTCATGCGTCTCACCACCGCTCTCCTCCCCCCTCGTCGATCACCATGGATCTCACTGCTGCCAACTGGGAACTCAAAGACGTCGTCGTTGCCGCCTCATCACTCTCAAAGCCGTGGTAATTAGATCCGGCCGCTACCCTTCCACCTTCTGCTCCGCCGCCGACTGTGAACCACCGTCGACCCATGTGGCCCGCCTCCGCCATCGCCGTGAGTTATAAGGGCCACCGTTCAGCGCCGCCTTCATAGTCGACCACCCCTTCCCTATTTTGTCTTCGTTAGTTTCATGTGTTCAAAATTATTTTTTTTAAGTTTTTGTTTTTCAGATTTTTTTCTTTTCTGTTTTTTAGATTTTTTCTTTTCTGTTTTGTAGATTTTTTTAATTAAATAATATTTTGTTTTGTACGGTTATTGTAATTGACGTAAAAATAGTATTTCAAGTGTTATAGATTATTTTTAGATTACATTGTGTCTTGGTTTAAATAGGAAATATGTTCAGTGGTGAATAATAGAGAAAATTGACTGTTCAGTATTGAATGCAGTAAAATTCATCATAAAACGCATATATCATTCGATTCGTTCAATATTGAATATTGTAAAACTCGAATATCATTCGTTCTGTTCAGCATTAAATATTATAAAACTCGTTGTGTACAAGATTGAATATTGTAATATTTATCTTAAAAATAGTATAATTTTAGTTGTGTTCATTATCGAACACAAATAAGAATGTAAAACTCGTAAATTTTTTATGTGTATCAACCGGTAAAATATGTAAAATTAATTTACTAGTAAATTATTATTTTTTTGCTTTTTTATTAAAATTTATGAGAGAGAAATTGATTGGAGAGAGAAAAATTTTGGTTTACCCATTATACCCTTTTAGATCAAATAAAAATAAGTGGCTGAGATTGTTTCTCGCGCTTTTCGCAAATAAAACACTTTTCGCATGAACCCTCCCCTAGAGGGAGGTTCATGCGAAAAGTGTTTTATTTACGAAAAGTGCGAGAAGCAATCTGGACCACAAGATTATTAAATCAATGGCTAATATTTATTATGGCATGTTAGTAAATAATTTAAAAATCAATGTTAGTTAATAAATAAATAGATGGATAGAAAGGTAATTTTATAAATTAAAAAAAAGGAAACCCCATTTCTCTCCCCCCTTCATCGTCCTCTCTCTTTATCTCTCTCATCGCCATAAAAGTCTCAAAAACAATCTTCTTTTCAAAACCTTATTTCTATATTTTTTTCCTCCCTCCTTCTCTCAAAGCATCAGCCGCCGCCACTACCTTCAACATCATCAGAAGCCATTTACTCGACCACCATCTACAACCACCATCTACAATCGGTGGTTCTTTGCGGGTTTTACAACCGGTGGTTCTTTGTGAGTTTTGCAACCGGCGGTTCTTTGTGAGTTTTGCAACCGGGGAAGTTGTTTCTTTGCGGGTGTTAAACTACGAAAATGATACCAAATTAACGAGAAAATTATGCTCTTTAATTTGAGACCAATCTAGCTATATTTTTTCGAAGAAAAAAATTCATGTTTGTTAGGTTTTTTTCCAGCACAGCTCTCGAAATATGCACATGTGCAAAAATATGCATGTGTACATACATATTCACCTAATTTTTTCCAGCACAGATGTAGATATGCACATGTGCAAATATATGCACTTGTGCAAATTAACATATTTACCTTGTTTTTTCCAGTAAAGATATAGATATGCACATGTGCAGATGATGCACAGGTGCACCCAGTTTTTTCCATGGACCTACTGATTTTCCTACTATTTAAGAAACATGACCAGTTATATACCTAAATAAAACTTATAAATCCATCATTCACCAAGCTAAATACTATATTAACAGTATATAATTAAAAATATTCTTTTTCTTTATGTATAATCTCTTAATTACAAAATACGATCTATTTTTTTTATCTAGTATCTTATTCTTTAAAGTAGAAATTATTTAAATAAAGACACCACTAACAAATTAAAAACAAATTCATAATACAATTCAAAAACAGTGGATAAATCATTTCAAAGACTACAATTAGACTACTCAACAATCGAAACTCAAGTACATTGCTTTTTTCTTTGGGGCATTTTAACAAACACCTATAGTGCATGTTTAAACCTTTAGCAAAAAATATGAATTTTGTTTGCATGATTACGAGTAAAAGGTAGAATGATGTTCATAAAAGCAAGAACTCCATTGTGCACAATTAAAATTATGATATGTAAGAAATAAATGTGTATTAGGTTTTTTTATTAACGTACATCATATAAATATTATGTGACTTGCTTTCGGTACATATTTTTGTCGATTGTGTCCGTACATAAATAGTGGTTAAGATGAATTAATTTACATTAATTCTTTGGTAAAACTAAAATGCATAGCATGCATGCATGCATTGATTATTAATTAATTGGTCAACTGGTTAAAACGTATGTACGTGCATGAACTGACTACTTTGAATAAATGCATGGATAAATATATATATATATATATATATATATATATATATATATATTTGGTTTCCATTTGCCATCGTCATTATCACATTAATATGATAAAGGTGTTTGAACATGCAATTTTGATCATGTGATATTAATTAATCAGGTATAATGAATCCGGCTGGAGACTATAGTTTTTGGATTGAGAGGGAGAGTTTGAGTAAATCTTTATAAATACCCTTTTGATTTTAATAAGGATGTTTTGAAATGGATATAAATGATTTTCGCGGTTCTCGTACAAAAACAGTTCTCGTTTGAACCACTCCCGGTATATATATAAAAGAAAGAGATGGGTAAGAGGTAACATACGATTGACACGTGGCAGAATCTATTTCAGACTTTTTATCAACTCTCTCTCCCCTCAAAAATATCGCCCCTCCTTTCTCTCTGTGTAACATCTCTACTATATATATCCTCAAATCTCTTTCAATGATCAGATTGAAAAACAACCATCACCATAAATCCACATTCCATCCTCCATGAAATTAATGATTGTAAACAACGCAGTCATCGGCTACAACAGCAACACAACTCTGCCCCAAAAAATTATTGGTTGATCGATCTAGAGTTGTCTGCGGCAGCTAGAGATACCCAAAGAGGGGGCGTCGGTGATGGAGACAAGGAAAATAGCCCAAGATTCTTAAGCCAAGTAGGTGGTCGAAATACCCAGAGGCCGTCGGCGTCGGCCAAAGAACCCCAACAGCAAAGTGCGGTTCTATTTTCTTTTCTTTACTTACGGAATTAGTCATCTCTTTGGTTGTCTAGGGTTTCGAGTCCGGGTATCGTCGTCCCACGGTGGCAATCGCCCAGGTGTTGGTTTTCAATTAAGTATGTGCTTGTGTTGTGCATCAATAACCAATTCTTCTTCTTTGTTTTCACTTGTAGACCCTGAATTTAGCGGTTGTAAATAAAAGTTGTGTTCAACACTGTTTATCATAGAAATTGTTCATCAAAGAAGTATTTCTTGTTTGTGTGTTATCTTGAATTGGTTTTATGTACAATAATTTCATTGATTTTGTACTCGATTTGTATTTAGCTTTATTCATATGAAATGTGCATACGAATTTTGTGCAGGGACGTTTGTTTTGTTTGTGTAACTAATGTGGATAAGATTCAAGGTTTTTTTTGTATTTGTTTATCAATGTGCATCATATTTTTTTTACAAATGTTTGTTGTGCATAAGTTTTTTGCTCACTTACAAACATTGTGAAACGTGAAATTTAGGAGTGAATTTAGAAGATAATTAATTAATCAAAAGACTAAAATACCCTTAATTACCAGATTTGATGAATCCAATGGGCAGGATTTCCCCCATACGTACCCATCTCTTCTTAATATACATTTCTCTTGATCTCAACCCTATATATATACGAGAAAGTTAATTTGAGAACCATTTTTATTGCAGGTATCATTTGTAACCACCATTAATGCTTATTAATAGGGGTATTTTGGTCTTTTATATATTTTCTCAACCGTGAATTACGTCCAGGTGGGCCGTTATTAAAGAGCGAGACTTGATTTTCTCAAAATACCCCTCATTAGCGTATCATTAAGAGTAATTCATGAGCCATTAACGAGATGTTAATAAGCCGTTATTTTTATTGATCATTGATTATATATATATAAATAGATTTATACAAAGGGTGATTTTATGCATAACTTTTTTATCATACACAATAAAAAGTATATAAAAAGTAATTGTTTAGACTACTTTTAAATTTATAAATGAGAATATCTTTTATAAATGAGAATAAAAGATAGTAGTTTGATAGAAAGATAAAAAAATGACAAAAATTTGTTAACAAAAGCTAATGATGTTGATAAAACTCTCCCTCCCTCTTAATTAGTGTATTAATTAATTTCTGAGATCTGCCTCTTTTTGGTAATACCCAATCCAACGATCCACATTTATTCTTACCACCCATAACTTGCTCTATCTTTAATCACTTCTTCCTTCCACTTTATAAACCAGTAACCACCACCACCTCCTCCCTCTATTTCTCATTCCCTTCCTCTCCCTTCATCCTCGTTTGCTTGCTATCTGTAATTTCTCGACAATTTTCATTCTCATACGATCGCCTGGTTTTACTATTGAAATCGATCCCAAAAAAAAAATGTCCACCGAAAAAGAGAGAGAAACTCATGTTTACATGGCCAAGTTATCCGAGCAAGCAGAGCGTTACGAAGGTATCAACTTCATCTCTTAATTTTGTGTTTTATTCATCTACATTTGTGCATTTTCCTTTTAGTTTCTGTCGTTCGATCGATAGTTTTTCTTTTGATTCGTAATTCATTCTATTGGTCGACTAGTTCGCGCGCGTATGATGGTGTGGACTGGATTCACGTCTGATTTTGGTTGATTCGATTTTGTGATATGTCTGGCAAATTGTGATGTAAATCACGATATGTTGTATTGATTAGATGAGTATAGGTCTGATTTCATGTCGGTTATTTGGGGTGTGTTCGAGTATTTTGTATTATTGCAATGTTAAATGGAAAACTGAGTCAGAAACGGCGCTTAAACTGTATGTGAATTTTGATTGCTTGAAAATAGCCATTTGTGTACAAATCCTAAGGTTCCATTAAATAGGTTTATAATTTATCATATTCATTTGAGAGTCTCATCGATAAAGATCTAATCAATGGTCTCATATGCATAATATTCCTATACATTGATGCATACCGTCTCCTGGGATATAAAGTTTATTTGATTCCTTGGTATACCTAGTGCATGGCTATGTAATCAAAACCAGCACTAAATGTCACCAATTTAGAAGCTTGGTAAATTTGGTATTCACTTTATCCATTTGGAAAAAGGATATACCTGCATATTGATGGGTATGTATAGAAAAGTTATGGTGAGAAGACATGATGAGGATAGTTGGGATGACATTTTGCCATTTTTCATGTTGCTGAGATGAAGTCATTTTTGGTCCAGCCATTTCGGCAACATGCCAAAATGAATTGATTCCCTTCCTGGTTTACAAAAACACTTATAGAAGTTATAAGTACTGCTCGTATGTCTTGCATTCCATGCTCTCTGTTAGCTAATTGTTTAGTTGCACATTCAAAGATTGTTTTTAGCCATCAATCTTTTCAAAATTAATCAGCTTGGATGAAGCATTGGATTAATAATTTACTACATCATTTTTATCTCCCAAATTTTTGTTTGCCGTGTTTTATTTAAGTGAAATTTTGTTTTGGTGTATGTTTGATATTGCAGAGATGGTTGAAAGTATGATGAGTGTTGCAAAGCTTGATGTTGACCTTACTGTTGAAGAACGTAACCTACTTTCACTAGGATACAAGAATGTCATTGGTGCAAGGAGGGCCTCTTGGCGTATTATGTCTTCAATTGAACAAAAGGAGGATTCAAAAGGAAACGAGAACTATGTTAATTTAATAAAGGGATACAGCCAAAAGGTTGAGGAGGAGCTTTCTAAGATTTGCAATGACATTCTCTCAATCATAGATAAGCATCTTTTACCCTCTTCGGGATCAGGAGAAGCTACTGTTTTCTACCATAAGATGTGAGTCACATTGGCTTAATTTTTACCCTTTTTTTTGCTTGTTCTTTTCGTTTTGATTAACTTGTTAGCTATAGTAATTGCTACCATTAACTCTTTCTTCAACCATCTTTCTTTTTGTAAGATTGTAGTTCTAGACTTCAAATGAACAGATTTCACTATTTTAACTACTAAGGATGAAATATATACATTCCTCACGAATGTTGCATCGTGTTGGATATTTGGATCTTAGTTTACTTGCTGTCATTTGAGGATTCTAATATGCTCAAATAAATGTTTCCTTCTCTACCTTTTGTCTCATCATGCTCATACAGGAAAGGTGACTATTTCCGATACCTTGCTGAGTTCAAAACAAATGAGGATAGGAAGGAAGCTGCTGACAAGTCATTGAAGGGATACGAGGCATGGCTTTCTTATATCAATAAACATTTCTATATATCTTTATGGCGGATAAATGAGGTTATGATATAATATCCAATTTACATGATGTTACATTTATGTTATTTCTTTTTCCCATTGCAGGATGCTTTTGCTGCTGCAAAATCAGAACTCCCTTCAACCCACCCAATCCGTCTTGGTCTCGCTCTCAATTTCTCAGTTTTCTACTACGAAATTATGAAAAACCCCGAGAGGTAGAACTAGATCTCTCTCTCTCTCTATATATCTATATATGTGTGTGTGCGTGTGTGTGTATTATATATATCCAGTACTTGTATGCATCATGTTTAAATTGTTTTAAAATAACATAATTACAGGGCATGCCAATTGGCTAAACAAGCTTTTGACGAGGCAATTGCTGAGTTGGACAGCTTGGGCGAGGAATCCTACAAAGACAGCACCTTGATCATGCAACTATTGCGGGACAACCTCACACTTTGGTCACCTGATTTGCCTGATGATGGTGGTAATGCATAGCCTTTCCATACATCTCACATATCTTACACACTAAAATGCAGTTTTATCGAATGTAAAGATTGCTTTCAAATAATAACTTGAGACCATAAGACCACTTTTGACAAATCTTCTTGTTTGTCCTACTAATTGTTGTCTTTAACTATCAAACAACCTAGCCTATGAAATTTCTCAAGTTACAGACATGAAATTGATGTCGTCTACTATGTTTCCCTACAGGTGATGAGAACTTAAAAAACACCGAAGCCAAACCAGCTGAAAAAGAGGTTAGCACCTTATAATTCTCGTGTATACATGTTTCTTATACTGTTACAGTGTTATTACATGTAATCTGAATTTAAACCATCTCTTGCAGAATTAGTAATAGAGGAAAATCAAAAGAGGGCCCTTGACTAGACAGGCTTGTGTGTTTACCAGAAGACCTTTTGCTTTTCATGAAAAACACTCCCATCTTTTTGTGTGATCTACCAGAGAGCTTCTACCATTTATGTTGTATAAAAATGGAACTTTTATAATCCATCGCAAAGATATGGTAATTAAGCTTTTGTCTCTAGATATATTGTAACGACTGTTGTTTGTGTTTCCGAGTTCTTGACTCTTTTGGATGCAATCTATTTTCTATACTTTTCCTTTTTTGACTTCAAAGAATCGAGTATTCCTATTTCAAATCAAATGATTTTCACTTTTTGACTTGGTTGTATTATACATCAGATCATTTTTGATTTTTTTTAATTATTCTAGTAATCGTGGGGAGCAAGCTAATGAGCATAACTGCATAAGTCTTTGATAGAAAAGCAGCACTAAAAAAAGGTGAATTATAGTGTTGGTTGGTTGGAGGGATTCCCATGTCAAATTAGGTCCAAAAAAGGGCATTCAAGAGTTACCTCAAAGTGGTGGAAACAGGTAATGAGCTTGTTGCATGTATGCTAAAATGTTCTTCTGTTACTATTGAATGGTTTATATTGGTGTTACCTGTAAAATGATATAAAAAAACAGAAAAATAAAACCATCAACAGGTAACACAATTAATTATTGAGAGGTATTTGAAATAATTTATTGGTTTAGAGACTTTTAGGAGCATCTAGAAGCTTTTGAAAAAATAAAGAAAAGCTAGGCTGCGTTTAGCATGAGAAAAATTTTCTGTTTTTTGTTTTTTGTTTTTCTGTGAAAAATGGAGTTTTCATTTTCTGAAAAAAATAGAAAACATGTTTAGATGAAGGGGTGGAGTTTTCTTTTTCAGAGAAAAATGAAAAACATGTTTAGTTGAAGTGTTTTCTTGAAAAAGTTGTTTAAAAAAGTATCGGAGTTTGAAAAAATTGAGGAGTTTGGGAAAATGTGAAAAAATGAGTGAGTTTTTTGTTTTCTTGAAAAAATGTGCAAGTGAACATGTTTTCTAATTTTCAGTTTTCTAAGAAATTTTTTTTGGAAAAATGGAAGATTTTTCTGCAAGTGAACGCAGCCAACCTCTAACATCCATATCAAACTTATTTTTCGTCAAGAGCTTACTATATAAGCCTATTTTATCATTTATGTTCTTCTTTAGACCATTTTTTTGACTTTGATATAATCATAAATTGCGTCAATTCTGATTTTAGAGTCTTGTTGTGCATTTTGCTTATGTAATCTTATTCAAATTTCTCGACGATTGTTGTAAGTTTATTAGTGTTGGACTGTTAGTAAGGATATGGTTTGTTTGAAGATGGTAAGGGCATAGTTTGTTTTTCTATGAAGGACAAAATGGCAGATTACTGGTAAAGGTCATTAAGGTTAGGAGTGGGAGAGAAATTTATGTATTGAGGTTGTTTTGGGAATTTTTTTTTTCTTTCCCATAATAATAATAAAAAATCTTAGGGACCTACAATTAATTAAGGAAAGTACAGGTTAAACCGATACAAACAAATGAAATGTAGAAATTAGATTCCAAGTCTGCTAAATAATTAAGACAACAAGTTGAGTGATTTTTTTGCTAAAAAAACAACTTTCTAGAACCAAACTGCATAAATGAAGAAGTTAAATAGATTGAATTGATATAGAGTCTTAAAAGTGATAATTATACTCATCTATAGGTTAATGGGTTGGTCTAAGGTTATATATTATTTTTAAATTTAGCTGAAATGTAAACATGGTTCTTTCTGAGTTTAGAAAGTCTAAATTATTATACTCATTGTATCATTTTTATAATCATATTTAATTGACATATATTAACTACGATGTGCACTTACTCGCGCGTTGCGACAGTGAAAAATAAGTATGAAATCTCCATAATAAGGCAAATAAAAAAAATTCTATTTCGGTCTACGGAGACTTTAAAATATTAACTATTTATAAAAATATAAAAAATTGATATACAGGCTACTCTTGTCGGAAAGAAAGAGCTAAATGTTTGAATGTAAACTTATCATCTGCATCTGCTTTATGCTCCACGGGGTTAAAATTTTGTACTAACATTTCCAGCTCCTTGATCTCTCTACCTCTTGGTTCCCTAGCTTCTCCATGACCATTTCCACTCCCACGGCCCGTTGATACTTCTTCCTTTCTCCCTCACCCGAGCGTCTTTGTCCACTTCTAATCTGAAAAGTCTCGTGAATTTCTATCTCAACGTATAGTTTCCGCTCCATTTCTCCTTCCAAAAAGCCACGACATTCCCGTCTCCTAGTTTTTTCATAAAAGAGTCTTTGAAATCTATTCTCATCTCGTGTTGTGTAGGACTTTTGAAGTATCCACTATGTTACCTCAAACAGTTTTTCTACCTCTTAATTACCCCTCCATTCGCCATTTTTACACCTCCTTCCCTACCATATATACTTTGTATGACTTTTTTCCAAGGTAAGGTTTCATTTGACCCGAACCGCCACCATCACTTGCCAAAGAGTCCTAAGTTGGTGCTTTGATGCTACCAACATTAAGGCTTTGTTTGTTTTTTTAAATAAGGTCTTATTTTAAAGAAACGTCTGCGAGTGTGCAGACGTTTATGATAAGCTTGTTTGTTTTTTCAAAGAAACGTCTGCGCGCCCGCAGACGT
>JAUEJL010135427.1:0-11044 GCA_032274825.1 Drosophyllum lusitanicum | reverse complement strand
CAAGGTGCATGTAAGGAATTCATGGGTGGGCAATCCAATTGAAGGAGGGGAAATTGGACGGCTAAGATTGGTTCTCGTAATAAAAAAGGTTCTCAAATAAACTTTTCAATATATATATATATATATATATATATATATATGAATTAGCATATGCATAGATTGTGTGGCATCATCATAACCAGCGTGTTACAATTATAGCCTTAGTGGCAAACAGAGAGCCTAATAATCGGCATTTGTGTGATTGAATATTATGAATAATTTGATGGTAGAGAAATATGTGTTAGATGTTATTGTCAAACTTGTAACTGTGTACTCACTAAGCCTAGTGCTTAATGAGTTAATGGAGTTGCTTTCTTTTCTTTCCAGGTGCTGGTCGTGGAAAAACTCCGGCCAAAAAATGATAGTTCCCATTTCCGCTGACTTTATCTTGAGAAACTAATCTTTAGAAAATCTGTTTGATGATGATGTTTTTCTGTAACTAGTTATATGTAATCAAATATGAATGCAGTTTAGATTATCAAAAAAATAAAATAACATTGGGTCTTACATTTACTTTATCAAAAGTTTCATATTCTAGTTGAAGTAGTTTTTTTATTAGCGAGCTTGTTTTTAAAAAATAAAAACACGTGAGCTCGAGCGCCCAAACATAGTTTTTTTAACAAGAGCTAATTTTCTAAAATCAAAAGCTCTAGCTCGTATAAAACTGCAGTTTATTCAAGCCAAACACACCCTTTAGATGATGTTTTTGACCCGTTGCAACCCACAGTAAATTTGGTTACAGATTTTACTGGATATACATTAAAATTAACCCCATTGGACATTCAGTTGTACAAATACCACATTTGACGTAAATGAACATATACCAGATTTGACATTCAGTTGTACAAATAAGTAATAATTAACGAGTCACTTCCGATTTGAGAAATGATGAATGAGTGAAAGGAAGATGATGGTCAGAAATGGCGTGCATTGCCATGTGTAACTATCAACATTATAGACACTCTAATCCTCCAGTTTAGCTGCCAAGTTGATCTTCTCAAGTACATGGGAAAGCTTAATTCTGAGCTTAAAAATGCACAGGGTGTGAAAAATTGTAGAAAAGATGACAAAGAAGTTGAAGATAGTGCTTGAAAACAAGTATCTCGACTTCACACTCCTTGAAATGAAAACGATAAAATCCTGAACAGCCCGTCTGGATTATCAGCATGAACCTGACAACAAGATTATATCGTGGGGATCACTTATTTGTTAGAAAAGTTGCAGCATTAACATGCAGAAATCTGATAGGTCTATTATATATGTAACCACTAGAGGTGTTTCAGATTGCTAATTCAAACTGTTTATTTGCTTCTTGCATTTTGTTACAATAATCACTGATAAGTATGACTCTTACCAAATTCCCCTATAAAATAATACAGAATAAGAGGCACCTTACTTCGGTCATTTTGACAAGCCGGAGGTCTTTGGGGAAGCAGTCTCTCTACTCTCGAGTAAAGGTATGACTGTATACATCTTACCTCCACCATATCCCACTTAGATGGGATTGGCATGGTGGTGCATGTTACTTGGGTCATTTATATAAAAGATATAATACAAGAAACAACATTTATATAAAAGATATCATACAAGCAACAATAAATTTGGACAAGAGACTACCACAATCTTAAAACACCCCAGATGGTGACACGTCCTTCATAAATGAGTCCTCACACAATGATACTCTTCTCCATAAAGAAATGGCTTGGTTAAAAACTTTAACAAAATTTAAAGGAATCATTATCATCCTGAGCTACACTATACTAGAACTCATTTTTAATAATAATTTTTGACGTGGATTTCTTTTATTTCCTTTTCATATAGGATATCTCCATAAACATTAATGACAGAAAATGAGTAAAAGGGATTTTGAAACCATTACAATTGCCGGTACCCCTGACAAAATCAAGACCAATCCATTTTTTAACCTTTCGGGTTGCAAAACAGGTCAACAAGAGCTGGATAACGTGTCAAAATCGGTTGATAAGATTTAAAACATATATTATTATAATCATGGTCATCTGAGTCACAAACACATAGTAGTACTCACTCTTACATAACTCTTTACCAGTTTAGCATGGTTTATTGAATTTTTTTATTATTTATCAAGGATATTTAGATGTTTCGGTAGTATTACTGTTCCATGAGTCCAGATTAGCAATCTGCTCTATTGTAAGACTTTCAAACACAATGCTTATTTATTGAAGTGACTGGAATATAATATTATGTTAAGTTGATATATGATTATAAGGGAGTAGGAACATAAAAATGTCAACTTGAAACATACCCAGTGGCCTGCGTCTTCAAGAACGTGCATTTCGACTCCACCACCCTCTTGAGAAGCTTGCTCTTCAGCTGCATGAATCCTCTGCAGATCTCCAAGTGCCCATCTGTGCAAGCTTCTTTCTGCTTTCAGAAAATTTACATGTACACCTCGAGGTACATCTTCCACCACATGCCTGCATGCAATCTCGTGTTTTTTTATACATGGGATTTAGAATGGGTATGACTCTGAAAGAAAAGGAGAGAGAAAACCCCTCAACCTTGGTGGATTTTGAAAAACCTACATATTGTAGGTTTCATTCATAATTTTATAACCTATACCAACCAATAACTTTCTATTACTTTCATACTTCTTTCATCCCATACCTTAAAACCAAACACACCCTAACTCTTTTCTCCTTTTTCCTTTTTTTGAAAACTTTTCTTAGTGGCTGTTTCCAAGACCAGTTTTCTACATTTTGAGAAATGAATGATTAGAAATTAAATCCGGGGAGAAGATACTTTGATTAAAACTGAGAAGCTCTTAAACATAATTTCACAATAAATTACCATAAATTTGTTTCTTCATAAGATTGATACATTTCAGCAATTCCATCAAGGTCAAATATCCAAGAAAACCCAGAAGATGAATTAGAAGGGTTAGTCTGCCGAAGATTTGTAACGACCCACTGCAATGAAAACATACACAAATGAAAATGCATTGAATATATGGTATGGCCTCCAAATGAATTGGAAAAGATTATAAACCAGTGGAATATTATACATAACACTACTAAATATCAAGACATCACCACAGTTATTTCGACCGCAAGGATGTTATTTGCAACGACCCGCTATAATATTTTTTCTAATGGTTCTCTTTCATATTAATCTTTATTCATTGAAACTTAACCTTCTATATTTGAAGTTAGCTACATTTCATCACAACTAAAAGCCGTTGGGAGAGACTATAAGTGCAAAAGAATAGTCTTGAAGCCAATTCGGGTAGTGTGGCAAACTCCTATCCTTATCCTTGTAACCTATCACCTAAGGACTAAAACCTAGAATAAAGAATTTATAATATATAGTGTAAACTCAAATATGTACATCATTTGGGTTAATCTAACGCTTTAAAGGTGGGTATTATTTAAAGGGATAGTCGCCAAATAAAATTCCTCTTGTTTCATCCACATAAAAGACCCATATGCACGGACCTCTTTTGGAGACCCAAATCGACCATTAGCAAGATAACGACATGATCGATAACCATGCTCCATTTTTAGGAGAACGAGTCGGAATTATGATATCGTGCAACATTTTCCCTCAGTGTACGTGAAACAGAATGTCTAACATGCATGTGAGTGTGATATATATATATATATATATAATATATATATATATATAGAGAGAGAGAGAGAGATAGATAGATATGACTCATGAATAAAGGAATAATGCACAGTTGCTCAATTGTAGTTGCCCAGACATCCCATTAGGCCATTATAGATATGTGCAGGTAAACCAGGGAAAATCCAAGTGTAAAGAGATTATCAAAAACATTATTGTTTAGAAATGAGATCCTTTTAACATTCATAAATCGAACTGCCTGATGACATAACACAAAATATCTCTTGGCTTATGGAATGAGTGCAAAAGTAAATTCATATAGTAAAATGTCATAAAGGCTCCATATAGGATTTCAGCCTCTAAAGTAGAAAGTACACCTGTCATAAGAAAGCGCAAATTTTTTATAGTATCTTGTGTCAGAATATCTACCTGTGCCACATCGTTTGAAAATCCCTCACTTACAAGGGCATTGATGATCTCCCTTTTTGATGTGACCTTCCTTAAAAAAAGATAGTAGAATGTTAAAAATTGTAAAACTCAACGAAAGGATAATCATGATACTGTAGGTGTGTAGATCAATATGATATAGCACCTAACAATTAAAAAAACAGATCACAAGTTCACAACAGAAGTCAGTGGTAGGAGGATACGACAGAATGTTGTTAAATCAAAGGTATCCTAAATGCTACCTACTAGCATTCACATCACTTCCCAAAAGAATTGACCAGAAAAAAAAGAGCTTGTAAAATGAGAAAGATAATAATTTAATAATGCTTATCATGGGATGAATCATGATTCCATGATCCCATTACACTTAGGGATCTACATAGGAATATGATCTTAGAAATTAAAAAATAAATAGTAATATGAAGTTATTAATCTTTAACATTAGCAAAGAAAAAGGAGAATTCATTCAACACACCTCGTTTTGAAATGCACTAAGGAAAGTAATTAATTCGGCAGGATGATCATCTCCATCTCTACCAGCCCGAACCTTTCCAGGTGTAGCATCTAAAACCCATACCTGTAGAAAAAAATTATAAAAAAAGAACTAGTAACATGGTTTCGCACTAACTGGACATCTGGACTTACTCTGACAGGCCGTGCAAGTGGCTTTGCAGCTTGTTCAACCATGCTCAATGCAACTAGAACATGAAATAAAGCTGTTACTATACGTCATGCGATAGCATAATAATATAAAAAAATGTGGGCACTTGTAAAGACATAACTTTACCTTTTCCTCCAAAGCTGTGACCAATTATGACACGTGGTGTTATTCTAAGATAACCAAGCTACACCAGATGAAAGAAAAGAGAGAAATGTCAAAAGAACTTTTCTTTTAATAAAAATAAGTAGGAATTTCAATTAATGCATGTCTTCAAGCTAAATTCAGTTCATAAAAACAAAGTTGTATAGGGGAAAATTAAACCCAAATGACTCATTATAAGAATATATTATATACATACTGATAGGGAATGGAATAGATAGTTTAATTCTAGAGGGGGTCATAGTGTAACTTGGTTTAGGTCTACACAATAAATAGAGTCGTGAGTTAGTTTTCTAGTCAGTCACGTATTTGCTTTGAACGTAATAGTTGGCTCATCGGTTAGACCGATTGAGAGAGGGGAGTTCCCTGGAACAATCGTTCGGTTGGATTGATTGTGAATGTATCTTGTTTCCCTAAATCACTTGTTTAATCTTCCTGTTCATCTTTTCAATTTCTCGATCCCCATCACATACATTCGGCTTATATTTATGCGTATATATGATTTCAAAATTATAAGTGTGCTCACCAGCTTTAAGACATCAAGAGCTGTTGAGGCAACAGTATGAGGTCCTGTCTTCATGATAGATGCTGATTCACCATGACATCGCAGGTCAACCAAGAGAAACTGTGAACAAGAAAAATATAAATTACATGTGAATTGTCATATAGAAACATGCTTCTGTACCCTTGACAAGAGAAACATCGCAGGTCCTGTCTTCTGTTAATTGAAAGATAAAAATGAGAATAAAAACAAAATGGCATGCAGTTGAAGAACCTCAATTTACGATCAGTAAACGCTGATCATTGCATTCGTATTCTATTGTTTGTTTTTCAAGTTTCCTTCTAACTCTTCAAATGCAAATGCAAATGTACGTGAGATAGTTGAAGAAATGCCCATATAAGATTATTTTGTAAGAATGGACTGTGAAGGTGTTATCAAATACTAAATCTCGTGCATCATAGTTTAAAACTTTGTTATGGACTTTTGAAATACGGTACACAACAATTTAACAGTTTATAAAGGTGTTCATACACTTAAAATGTATCATAGTTTAGAAATTTGGTTCATCAACTTTTCAAACTATGATGCACAACATTGTAGCCTTTAATGAAGAAACACAGTCTTTGATGAACAGCTTTTTGTCTATAATGAATATCATTTGACTTTGATATACAACTTTTAGTTTTTTACATTCTCTTCGATATGATGCACATCATTTTTAGTATTTGTTAAACAACTTTTAACTACAAAACATCAGATCACTAACTTTTTTATATTTACCTTTATTTGTCTACCAGAAACCAAATGGCCATTTCATCATTGCTTATATTTACTTTTATTTGTCTACCAGAAACCAAATGGCCATTTCATCATTGCATCACTGTATCTAAAACAATTCCTGGACTAATTTTATAATCAAATTCTTAAATCAATAGCAGAAAAAAAACAATTGATGAACTGATCCTCAAAATGAATGCAAAAACAAAAAATGAACGGATTATGAATTGCAAAAAGGTGACGAACTGCTTCCAAAATTATAAAGTGAAAGATTGTCAATCTGAATTGAATTGCAAAAACTGATATGGAAAAGCCGCAATGAGCTGTGATTTTCCTTAGTTAAGATCATGTCAAAATCCTAAAATTGTACCCTTAAAATGTCTAAATAAGTTTCGGGATATGCTGGTGAGGAACTTTATTTGACATATAAAGTCTTTAAATTAATACATTCCAAAGGATCTAAAATCATATTAAATGAATGAAGAGAAGAGGAGGAGAGTGAGGAGGGGGAGGGGGGTTGGACTAAAACAAGAACGTTAAAGAAAAGATGGTAATAAAAATTATTTTCCAATAATTTAATGGAAGAACCAAGTAGTGACCCACCAAAATGGATCGATCTTTGGATAAAGCTTTTTTGATCCACTGGATCATATGAATAGATCATATCAGATTGGATCGGATCTTGATCAAGACTCGACTCTTTGACAAGCCTAGTTAATGTGGAGAGAAGTGGCTCCTCATTTGCATGTGACACAAGTTTCTCTATAGCTTCAAATTTAATAGCAAATTTTTAGTTATATAGAACTAAAAAAACAACTAAAGCATAAAACAGAAAGTATTTACTGTCATTTTATGATTACTGTGTCAGCAGTTTCCAAGTTTTTAAGTAGGTTGTAAGTGCAGTATGAAAAACTTACCTGCCAATTTGGGAATTCTTGTGCTAATCTCCGAGCAAAGGTTCCTAATATACACAGTGAAACAAGTGCAGGTAAAAAACATCAGCAATGGAAAAACTACTAAATTGTAGACTACATCCCAGGATTGAGTAGAACTCCGTCATAAAAGATGAACAAACATAATTAAGAGAAAGATAGTGACAACGGAATTGCATAATCTATGTCAAGATATAGGCCTATATCCATATCTACTTATCTTTGTATATTTTATATATAAAATACAATATAATTACTGCTTTCCCAAATATCCCACTAATTTATTCCATAGTGTCAGAGCCTCATACTATTCACCTAAGCATAATATTCCAGTTTTTTAGAAGTACGAAAACAAAAAGAATGACCTGTTAATAGGTTGACTTGGGTTTTTATCATCTCTGACAGGTCAAATAAGTTGAACTAAAGGATTTTAAGAAAACAAAAAAGGAAGTGGGTCAATTGGGTACAATTGAATCTATACTATATTATAAAGCATTTAGGTCATTCTAATCTCTTAATTTTAAGTAAATTAAAATTACTAATTTACCCCTTATTTATACCTATAAGGAAACTATTATATGGAGTTAATTGATTCTTAAATACCATTTTCATAACTAAATCTTCCATAATAAATAATGTTTAAAAAAGTCAAGTCAATGCAAATTAAGTTTCAATCTATATGATATTCAATACAAATTAAAAACTAAATAAAAAGGATCTTCACAAAAATAATTATTCTAAATATTTTTTTATATAACACATATTTTAATTTAAGTATTAGAAAATAGGTATAGCTAGAACTCATAAACCTATAAGATGTAACCTAAATTTATAGGCATTTCCAGATTTTTTTAAATGACTCGTGTAATCAAAACCAAAGCTTCACTTTATAGTATATTTAATATTCTTTTTGTTTCTCATTTTATTGTTTTTAAAAAATTAATGAAAGAGTTATAAAGAAAAGAGAAATAAATGAAATGGAAAAAGGAGAAAGAAAATAGGTATATTTCGAACGAAAATTGTTCAATGTCATCATAATGCGTTAATATAATAACCTTACGTTAAAAAACGGTCATGTTATCGAGTAGGAATTATTTCTAACCGTTGCATTGCACGGGTACTATGCTAGTTGTATTAAAATGCATAAAACCTTAAGTCTCTTTATTAGAAAAAAGTTTTAGTTATAAGAAGTTTTTTGTAACCATCCTTAGCATATAATGTATCAATAAAATTCAAAATAACGAATAAAAAACATGCTTGCAGGCGGGCCCATCTAGGGATGTAAACAAGCTGATCTGAGCCCGATACTTATCAAGCTAGGCTCGTTTAGAGGATTTTTTTAAGCTCGAGCTTGGTTCGCTTAGAGCTCGTGATGTTGAGCACGAGCTCGGCTCGTTTAAGATATATGAAGCTCGGGCTTAGCTCGTTTAGGCTCATCAATTATTTTGAAATATTCATTGAAACGATATACATAAATGTAAATTTAGAAATATAAATTACATTATATATAAAGCTCGTTTAGGCTTGCGAGCTTAAACGAGCCCACTCTTTGAGGCTCGAGCTCGGGCTCGTTTACTAAACAAGCTTCGGTCTAGGCTCAAGCTCGAGCTCGTTAAGGCTCGGCTTGCTTCAACCTTTCAACGATTTGAGCTCGGGTAGCTCTGCTAATGTACATCCCTAGGCCCAATCCGCTCATTTTACCAAATTTAGATGCACTTTAACTGGATGTATATAGTTACTAGGATCGTCTAACCCCCCACGATCTACGTTCCGGATCGTGCGATCCGTTTTTGGGTACAGAAGCGTTCCAATGGCTATGGAAAACGCGATCGGAAAGCTAGAAGCAACGATCCCGATCATCCGCAATTTCGATCCAAACCCATACTAGAACGCGATTTCAATAGGTATAGTTCAACGATCCATAATCGGAAATCAATTTCTGAAAGGTTCAAACTTGGTAGATGAATCGATTTTTCCAATTAAATAAACTGGAGAGCCCAAATCGACCCTAACACATACCAATTTGGGAACCCAAATGGCAAATCGAACATTGATACATCCGAATTGGGAACCCAATCGACTTGTACAATTTGTTATTTCCACGCCATTAGAAAACGATCATATATGGTATATCATTGATCTTTTGGTATTTAGTATACTTTTATTAATTACCTTGTTATATATTTTAGTAATATATGGTACATCGTACCATGTTACGTGATACAACGTTCCACGTACCGAAATAGCGTTCCGGAGAAGACTACCCCCCTCGTACTGAATTTTAAAGATTAGCGATCCTCGATCCCATTTTCGTTCCACGTACGGAACGAACCCAGTTCCATGCAACTATATTATGCTTTGTAGGAGACTCGTATAAGAGACAACATACGTACACAACTATAGACATATGTCTATATCTTTGTGTCAGTGAATTCAAGTATATTAAAATTTAAAAGCATGACTACTTCAGAACATAAACAGGTTTAGTACAGCACTCACCCCAGTTCTTCCTGCTACCTAGAATGCCATGCAAAAGAACAGCTGTTGGTGGACAAGGAACTGTTTTGTCAGCAATGTAACTCCATCTAACCTGTGCACAGAATGAGACATGCACAGTCAAAGATAAAGAGAAAAGGCAACACACTAACGGTTAAAGGCAGCATTCATTTATGTGTTCTCACATCTAATTTATGTCAAGAAGAGAAATTTATCACTTAAGTATTACACACATGAATGACTTAGCTGAATCCTCTGTAATTGATAAGCTGAAAGGGAAGAAAGGGAAGATTTACATAATGATTCTATAAGCATGCAGTCACCATCAATCATATCATTTATTTATTTCAAAATATCTGGAATACATGGAAAAATCTTCTAAGACAATCTCATGTTGATATCAGTCATCTTCTTCACTAGTATGGAATCCAATATCTTCTTTAAGATCAGAAAACCTATTTTTCTCCTAAAAATTCTACTCAAGTAAGCAGGTGCTAGATATCCCTTAAGGTTTTGGACCGGAGTGTGAAATTAAATTTGGTCTTTAATATTATAAACAAATACAGTTTTCTTCATTACACAACTTCCAGAGAAATCAACATAAAAAGTTTTTGCAAATGTATTTATTGACCTAGACGACATGATATGGTGCAATAGTTGTGATTTCGGTGGTCTTGAGAAGAAGTAATACGAGGAATGCATTCCAACAAGCATGAAAAGCATACATCCATGATAGAAATGGTTTTCCTATTACTAAAGGGTAGCTGCAAGGGTCGGCAGTGAACCCCCTTTTCTTTTCATCTAGTTATAGAAGAGTTCACAAATACAAGATAATAGACAATAACGTATGCTTTACAACAGTGATATATAACATTGATTGATGAGACGGTCACCTACAAGGCTACAAATCTGAAGGTTTTAGACTAAACCAAAAATCAAATAGAGATCAACTGATCAACAAATGTCAACTCAATGATGTCAACACACAGAAGATGATGTCAACACACAGAAGATACCGTAAGTCTCAATCAAGAACTAGTGTGTGTATGTGTGTGTTGGTGTTTGAGATCAGTTAGACAAAAGAAAATGTAACATCCTTGTTAGTGGCCTAGTAGTTTTGCGTGTTGGTGGTAAGTTTATTTATTTAATTATTTGGAATTTTATATGATTATTGAAATAATAATTGAGCCACGAGGTTAAAAGTGAAAATATATTGTTTTATATATTTATGTGTTAATTGTACCAATAGATTCGTTTTTACATGAGGGTCGTAAATAATACCCAGGGGCGGCCCTGGGGCAGGGCAACATGGGCAACCGCCCAGGGCCCATGAAGCAAGAGGGGCCCAAAATTTTTCAAGCATATTATGTATATACGTATGTTTGAAGCCTGTTAAGAGGAAATCAAGCCCAACTTTGACCAGGGTAG
>JAUEJL010135416.1:0-11046 GCA_032274825.1 Drosophyllum lusitanicum | reverse complement strand
CATTGAATAACTTCAACTAAACTCATAAGAAACATATTTAACATGTTTTGATCAATAGTTCCACCTTTTGAACCATTAGACTCAACTAAACTTGAATTTTGCTATAACAACCATACCTTGATGCTAACTAGGATTAATAGGATGATTTAGTGACTCCAGATGTTGCTACTAGCTTTCTTCAATTCAGTATCAAAATCTCAGCTGTGTTCTAGGAGTGTATTAAAACCAAAATGAGTCATATTGACTTAATAGAAGTCAATATATATGCTAGTTTGCTAGAATGACAAATCAGTCCCTGCACTTAGCTAACTTTCAAAATGGCAACTTTAGCTCCTCTAGTATTATAACCATTTCTAATATTGAATATCACTTAACCATAACAAATTTTAAACTTTGGGGCGTTACATTAATACACATAATAGCGACAAATTAAAAGTTTCACACTATAAAATTTTTTATGTCAGGTAAATACAATAGCAAAACATAACAACTTAGATACATTTTGGTAAACTAAACCCAAAAGAAATATAAGAATCTTTTTAACTCTATTCAATAGTTACTTCATTTAATAGTTTACATTTAGTTTATATAAGGGATAATTAATTAAAATTTAAAAATTTAAACAAAATGTTTAAATATTTTATAATGTAGTATAAATTTATATCGAGTATTAAATTATGTATTAAATTTGTTATAACAATCATCTTTAAATGGTCAGAAATTATAACGATTTTTCAACAAAAACTTAATAATTGATAATATATTAAGTAAGTATTAAATTTATTTAAAAAAGTAAATTATTTCTTTTGTCTAAAATTAAGACGTATTTCCTAAAAATTAATATAAGTACCTATTATATATCTAATTGATTACTTTAATTATTAATTTGTCACTTTATAAAGTCTCCGTCACTATATCATGGTAAATTGACGCGCAAAGAATTACAAGAGCGATGCTAATTATTTCGTCGATATTAGGCCATCCGTAAAGCCATTCCCTTTCCCAAACCAACTCAAATGTCACATCACTGTCATATCAGCTTTTTTTACTTTTTCCTTCCGAACCCAAATCAACCCAAAACCCAAGTAGCACACTTCCCAAATCAACCCAAATATTTTTCTCTCTCCTCACTCTTACTAAAAAACCAAAAAAAAAAGACTGCAACTTTCATCGGGTTGGCGGACCCGAGGTGAGAATTTTTAGAAGGAACCCGAAACCCCCGTAAGGGTGTTCCCGAATGAAGTCTTTGAACCCAAAGGAACCCGAATCTCTTCGGGCCATGCTCTACGCATGGACTTAGTGACACTTTAATGTTATCAGATAAAAACGGTAAAAAATAAGGGTTTAGTTAACAAAATGTATTCAACTTGTCACGTTTTGCTATTTTGTGTATCGAATTTTAAAAGTTTGTATTGTGTGTATCAAACATTGTATGTATTTTGAATACACAAAAAAGGAAAAAATGTATAAGTTTTGTACATACAATAGAAAGTTTAATACATATAATACTGACAAATTAAATGTTCGATACACACAATAGAAAATTTTAAAGTCCGATACATACAATAGCAAAAGGTGACAAGTGTGATACAATTTGGTGAACTAAACCCAAAAAATAAAGAGTTTCCTAGTAGTGTATGAATAGTTAGTCACAAATGGGTCGGCATGAACACTCATTTCGAATATGTAGTATTACGATTAGTTCGAAGGGGCGAAGGGTCATTTCGACCCTATATACAAAAGTATTCCTTCCAGCATTTTGTATCATCGGTTCCTATTAATTTATTTTATCCGCAAATATAACAGAAATCTGGTATCCTGTGCAGGTTTAGCAGACCTTTGAAACACTTGAAAACTCAGTATCTTGGGAAGCAATAAGTGATCAGGATAACCAAAGGAGCGCAACTTTGTTAAGTTGATGGAGACAAAATTGCTTTAAGAACATAGACAACTCATCTTAATTAACAGAATATATGAGTTAAAAAATGATTCTCCAAGACTTGGGGAAGTATATATCCACATATAATGAACTCATTTGCTAATGGATCACCAAGTAGGAGTTCAAAAATGGGGTGATCAACTGGTGTCTTAGTCTTGTTGAGCATTTCTTTTTCCCAGTTTGACCATATATATGCACTACTTAAATATATGTTTCTTGTAATTTTATAAAAGTAAAATTGGATCCCAACTATTTATGTTATATATAGTTTGTTTGTGATGTGAAGACTGATCTCTAAAGAACAAAATTGTGAAGTTATGATGATGAGATGATGACATCATGGAAAGCTCACTGACATCATTATTAGAATGTGCACCAATTTGCTGTCGTTTTATAGCGTGATCCTGCCCATGTTTTGTCCTCCCCATTTTGGATTATTTATTGAATAAAATATAATAGAATTAATTTATTGAAATCATGCACCAAATTATATATCAACATGCTTTACTATTTTTGATCAATCCTTTAATCAATAGTTATACTTAATTTAGATTAAACTATGCCACTAATTAAGCGTACATCAAATAATAACTCTGCAATGTAGAGAAGTAGTTAATTACTATGAATACATGTAATTAAGAGTGTTTAAATGAACACGATTTTAATCGCAACTCTAACTAAGTTGCAGCTTGTTTTTTAAGAGGTTTTATGTCTGAATTTGAATGTCATGTTTCAATAATAAGAGATAGTTCTAGTGTCTAAATCTTATTCATATCTGACCGTTTGTTTTTTGTAGAAGATTTGAATGCTTGTAATTAAATATTTGTTTTGTCATATTTGGTATTCACCAAAGTTTATATGCAATCAACATCACTAAACATTTTAATGCAACCAAATTCAGAAAACAACAATAGCAAGAAGAGTTCGAAATACTTATTGTGGTGTACAGGCGCCGACGATAATTGTGACGAGGTAGGTCTGAGAGTGTGAGTATGACAACTAGTGTCGAGAAATTTAAGGCGGTGACTGTGAAAATGGCGGAAGCAGTCATAGAGTAAGTAGGGCATTGACATTCGAGGAGTTTAAATCAGCGAAGATTAGGAGTTTGACATTGGCGGGGACTTTGACATTTTATAGGATATACAGATCGATAATTTAAGGCGTGAAAGGTTAATTACCAATGATTTCTTAAAGTTTGTCATTATATAAGATTGAGAGCATTTCAGAGTTAAATATATCTATTATTCATTTAGAGTGCCTAATAAGTTTTATATCTTATTAATAGCAAAAAACAAAAAAACACGTGTGTAAACTATAGCTAAGGAGATGTTTGAGATTCTGTTGGAAACTGATTATCTGATTATTATTATTATTTAAAATGGTAAATTATTATTTAGAGTGTTTGGGGTTGCGTTTTTAAAAATAAATTATTTGCTTTTTAAAAGCTACAAAATGCAGTTTTGATAATCTACTTTAGAGTTGTTTTTTCAAACGAATTATGTTATTATTGTCATTTTACCCTAAAACCGGTTAATCTACTTTGTTAAACACTAAAAAATGATTATTTGATTATTACGATATGTGGTGGTAATCAAATCCAAACAATTATTATTTTGTAACCCTTTCTGTTATAACTGATTATTTGATTTTAATTATTAAAAATACATAATCTATTTTTAAATCACAATCTTAAACACCCACGGCCCTAAGTGTCATATCTTTTGTAGATTTAAATGAAAACACATAAAGGAAACTGAAAAGGGGTGAGATCAGCTCAAAAACCGAACCGGACCGAAACCTAAAATTTATAAAAAACTAGGACCGAAGACCGGACCAACCGATCTCAGTCCGGTTTGGTTCAGTTTGTAGGTTTTTTCGGTCTATTTGTTGTTTTATACACTATACCAAACTAAACTGGACCGTACCGAAACCCGAAATGTATAAAAAAAACAAGAATCAAAGATCGGACCGACCCGTTTGGTCCGACAAGTCGGTTTTTTCGGTCTATCAGACCACATGCTCAACCCTATGATCGATTAGGTATTCCTTTTAAGCACCGACATTTTGCTTGAGGGGGATATGATATCGATGTTGGAGTATACATTTGAGTTAAATGAGTTAGCTACAATAATTTGTACAAATACAAGATTAGGTCTATTGTCATTATTCGTAACTTGTAATTAAACACAATTTTACCTTGTGAAAAATAAATCTTGATTTAGTTTTGAAGCACAAAACACATTGAAAGTGGTCGCATTGGCAGTAACTAAGAGGACCACAAATGAATAGTACTGAGGGCCCCGGATTAACCTATCAAACTTCTTGCCATCGGATATAATGTTTTAAAGGAATACCATACAATAGTATATATACCAAAAAAAGAAAAAAAAACTCACGGTGATGTATACATATACAAACATATATATAAATTAAGGAAGATACGTGATTCTTTCACTTATGATATCAATTCATCCATGAAAGATACAATACTCTTAAAGCTATGTTACAGATCAATAGGCATGTGGGTATCTTGACACAGAGAGATGTAGAGGAGCATGGGGGTTAATATCATGATTGTTTTTTTATGTTCAGACTTTTGTGAAAGCCTTGGGATCGAAGGCAAAGGCTGAGATTTGTAATCATGATGTTGTAGGAACAAACCATAATCATCTTCCTGTAATTGCAGCTTACCTACCCCAGCCCCCTCCCCCCACCCCCACCACCAAAAAACATAATAAAACACAAGATACAGATTTTATATGTGTTCAGTTTACAACAACAATATCTAATCCCGTCAGAATAGAGTATGAGAAGGTAAGATGTAGACAATGATATTTCAATTCGTAGATGGGAGATTATTTTCTAAAAGAACTCCGACATAAAACAGATTATATATTTGTGCAGTTTCTTTATGTTTAATCATATATTTTGGTGGATGTAAAAGTTTCACTGTAAAGATATAATTATTAATACCAAGATAATTAAAGTGAATCTTTTTGTGTTCTTTCTGATATATTTTTATATATGTGTGTGATTTGTTCCTCTCTCTAGCTTGCTTTCTTTTCAAGAGTTGCTTTATGAAGAGAGCTTGAAAGAGTAAAGAGTGGAGCAGAAACCATGAAAAAGTATGGCTAAAAGCAGGAGAGAGGTATATCCATGTCTATGTATGTCTTAATCTTTACATGTATTCATTCATATGTGGTATAGTATGTGGGTGTCACCTGAACCACTGTTTGTTTTCTTTGAAGTTAGTGATACATAGATTCTTTGGTAAATTATATAAAAGAATCTCCGTTCTTTTCTCTAGCTCTTTTTCATTTTAATTTTAGAAAGTTGATTAGAAAAGGAGTGTAGAACAGCAACAGCAGCAGTACTGGATCATTTCATATAAATTATGGAATCTACAAATTTTCATCACCATCAATCAGAAGATCACCAGCTTCTTGTGGATGGTCTTTCTTGGTACCAAAACTCCATCTTGTAAGTTCCTCTATCACACTTTTCATGTCAATAGATCAGTAATTAGGGTTTTTTAAGTTAATATTAAATAACCTATAATTTCTAATAACTAATTATCTATGTATGTAATTTCTAAAATGCTTATTAGTTTGTGCAGGAATAATGGTACTAGAAACAATACTAACTTAAGAGATGTGAAGCAACAGATATATCAAAACATTGATCTCATTCCAATGTCACAAGACTTGGGATTACAAAGCAATTCTATGGAAAATTTTGAGGCACATGATGAACTACAACATCTTGCAAGAATCAAGCATGAGCTCTCAGGCACGAGATTTTATTCAGAACTCCCACAAATCATAAGGAGCAGCCCAACATTGAGCATCGAAGATTTTATGTCCAAGAACAATAATCAGCAAATTAGATACAACAACAACTATAGTACCAATCAAGATATCTTGCTCAAAACTTTCTCAAATGGGTGTCAAATTAAAAATGAACAACTTATGAATAAAATTCCTTCATCTCATGAGGAATCAATCTCTTACCTTAATAATGATACTAATGGTTATTATAGAGGGACCTTTAGCCAGATTTTTCCAACCTTAAATGTTTCGAATTTAAATCAACCCTCCACTTGTGATATAAACTTACCAGCTTTAGATCATTTTGGTTCTCCAACATCTAATGGGAGTTTTAGCTACCAACCTTCTTCACTCAATTCTCGTAATCTTGAAGGCTTTTTCTTCAAAGACAACTATTTGCCTTATGGTGTTGATCAGATGAATAACAAGGTGAGTTAATCATTCCTCTTTATTTCTTTTGTTCACGATTTTTATCGTTCTTTCGCTAATTAATCTTTTACTTGTTTATCATACTCTTTAGTTTAAATAGTTGAGATCTTAACCTAAATCAATCTTGTACATTTTTTGACTTTATTGAAGACAACAGAAGCAAAGAGGTTAGCCAGCAATTATATGGATGTGAAGGCTTCTAAAGTTACTCCAACAAAGAAATCAAAATTGGATTTGCGCCCTTCTTGCTCACCATTGAAGGTGATTCACATGAGCTTTTTACAATTAATAGCAATCTCATCAATATTTGTTTTTTGTAATTTAATTTATCATATCATTTATGTTTGTGTGTGTTTTTCTGATTCAGATTAGAAAGGAGAAATTAGGTGATAGAATATCAGCTCTTCAGCAAATGGTGGCACCTTTTGGCAAGGTATAGTGTTATCTTTCTTCCTCTCATAAAGTTGCTAGCTTTTTTCTGAAATAAACAACCTTTCGCTAAATTATTGATTTTCAGTCTCTTGATATTAGAATATCCTTTCCCCTTCTTTCAAAACATCCATATATATGACTGGTATAGGGATGTTGGTCTGCTAAATTCTTCATTTTTTTCTTATTAAATGATAAAACACATATAACTAAGTAGCATACTCACAATCACTATAACTTTGATTAAATTCTACTGGAATTAGACCCTCAAAGCAGTAATGAACACAAGGGTAGCTATCATAACATAAATGAAACAAGAAAATGACACACCAACATCTTCTGGTTTACTATGCATGTTAAACCTACTCCATGTAATAATAACTCAGCACTACAATGAATAACACTAGCTATACATATTTTTTCATAAAAAGACATAAAAATTGAAATGATTTAATGTCCTAATAAACACATACAAATTAATATCATATTTTGTTTTGCATAATTCGCGAAGATTTCACATGAATACCTCGAACTCGAACAGATGTCAATGTTAATGTTTTTTGCAACAAAAACAGATGTCATATATATATAAGATAACATATATATAGTTAATTTTCTAACATGTATAAAATTCATAATATAGAAAACCTTTTAAATCAGAATTGAATCAAATTAAATACTAACACAAACCTGTGTAATTAATCTTTCCTGATTAGTTTCATGATGAATTTATTTTGATAAATTAAGTAACTGCATCAGAGACAACATCTACAATAAATGGAGACAAATTATATAGTGATTTAAGAAATAACATAAAGCAGTTATTGCTTGAAGCCTTGAATCATGGACAGCTGATCAATTTTAAGGGAAAGGCACACTTCTTGCTGAAAATGGGTAGCATACCACCACCTAGTGTCTGAGAATCATTATCTTCTTATAATTCTTCTTTTATTTATTTATTTGATGCTGTTAAATAGAAATTTAGAACTGCTCATGATCTCTTTGATCTATAAAAGTTATATAATTAGTGAATAAAATAATTTACTGGTATTAGAAGATATTTAATTAAATATGGTGTTGATAAATGTGATAGTGAGGATTTATGGGGAATATTTGCAGACAGATACAGCAACAGTGCTAATGGAAGCCATTGGATATATCAAGTTTCTTCAAAATCAAGTGGAGGTACTTTACTTTATTAATTAATTCATTTCTCCAAAACATTCTTCTTGATTTCTGTTTTTATTTGTCGCTAGCTTCCAAGATTAATTATAATTAGAACATAAATCATTGACTAATTTTTTTTTCTGTACAACAAACTTACCCACACTTTACTTTTAAATATTTGTCTAAACCCTCAATTTTAAACAGTAAGAAATTCCTTACACATTTTAATACTGTTAGACTAAAAATCATTTGGTTAAATAACGGGTTAATTAATTAATTCAATTTTAAAATTGTTTTACTTCTTTAAATTCCAATATTTAGATAATTTCTTCACTATTTAAAGAAAATTTGAGTATATTTATGTGAAGCAATTCATGAATGCATGTCGTTCTTAATATTTTTGTTATAATGATTTAGATTGTACGTGCTAAAAAAATTTAGATATCGTCAACCGAAGAATAGCCAATTAATAAATTTTGATTTATCTTTAGCTCTAGGCCAGATTAACCCTAGCTAATTAAATGAAGCAGGTTTATGTATGTGTGTCGATTGAAAGAAAGAAGAGAGACAAATGTTAATCAATGGGTTCTAGCCCGGATATATTGATGTTTGGTGTTGATCATGCATAGTTTAATGTCATGAGTTCGAATCCCGCGGTGATAAAAATGGAGTATATTTATGAGCCATTAAAATAATGTATAATTAATTTAATTAATAATAATGATGACTATTATGATGATGATAATGATGAGTAGTGTGTCGGTTCTTAAATAGCTAGCTAATGAAAATAAACCAATAGAAAATGAGAAGAATAATATTTTACAATTTCACATTATTTATTACCTTTTTGGAATTTCAATAGCCATTAGATAAAAGTATGAAGTTATGGAGCCCATATTTTTGCTTTTGGCATGACCTTATGCCACCATGTAGGGCTCATCCTGAACTCCCTTTTTTCAGCACTTTGCCTACACATCTTTCATTAAATCACTAGAAAAAACTCAACATATCAATTTGAAAGGCCTTATAAGATATGCCAACTCATTGGATATATTGGCAACATGATTTCCCTTGTTTTAAATTAACAAGGTTTTGATTATTTGCAGACATTAAGCGTGCCATACATGAACTCAACACAGAAGAGTAATAGAATATCGACACGAGGGGTAAGAAACTTAAAGATTTGATCTTTTGTCACATTGATAGATATATAGCTCAAACACACACATTGTTATGGTCTATTAAACAAGAAGATCGAGATAGTCATAGCAAAAATGGTTACATGTGATTACATTTTCAGGGTTCGGTGAAGGATGGAAACGAAGAAAGGAAGAGAGATCTTAGAAGTCGAGGGTTGTGTCTCATACCAGTATCTTGTTTGACATATGTGACATATGCAGATGGAAACGTTTGGGCAACCCCATAGCTAATGAACAAGATCGACGAGATCAATCGCTTTTTGTTCACTTGATTTCAAGAATGATGAGAACAATTGAAGCTTGGGGAATTAAATTTTATATATTAGACTTTGTTATCAAATGCTTAATTAAGTTCACCCTACCCTTTTGTTGATAGGATGGAGCAAATTTGGTCATCTTGTAAAATATTGATATCGTCAAGGATGGACCATATTTGATCCATTTTTTTAACTTATTCTATTAAAATTCAAATTAAGTGCATCATTGGATCTTTTCAAAAATGGTATGTTGGATGATGTTACACTCCACTCATCATTGTCTTATACTTCAGAAAATGTCTAAACTAACAATTTTCATAGATCACGAGGACTCTTTGACGAACTTAGTGCACTGCTAGAAAGTTGGTTATTTTCGACATTTTTCCCGACTAAACAAAACCGTTGCTAATTTCTGACTAATTTACGACACTATTCCGGCAAAAATAACATAAAAACAACAATACATTAATTACTGACAATTTACACTTTTGCAACCATTTTGCAACAACATTAGATCTGTTAGAAAATAGTAGCTATTCTACAACAACTTACCGACGAAATACCGACCATAACATTAAAAATAATAAGTTTAATAAATTATTAACTTTGGTCATAAAATCATCAGTAATTCCAACGATATAGCGACTTAATAATTTACAAAAAGTTTTAAAATTTTAATTCTTAATATTTAATAATTTTTTATAATTTCCTTTAGAAAATGGACAGAACTTCAGACGATATAGAGACTAAATATAAAAATAATTTAGAAAACACTTAGATTAATTTAATACTTCAACTTTATAGTTTATTGTAATTTTCGTCAGAAAAATCGTCAAAAATTCTGATGATATAGAGACGTTTTGGGTAAAATAATTTACAAAACAATTAAACAGATTTAATTTTAAATATTTTATAATGTATTATAACATTCATCAGAAAATCATCGAAATATGACTATATAGCGATGTTTTATTTATAATAATTTGCGACACAATTACACAAATTTAACTTTTAAACTTTTATAACTTATTATACTTTTCATTACAAAATGGTCGGAAGTTGCGATGATATAGCGACGTTTTGATTAAAATAATTTACAAAACAATTAAACAAATTTAATTTTGAATATCTTATAACTTGTTATTATTTTCGTTAGAAAATCGTTAGAAATTACTATGATATAGTGACTGTTTGTAAAAAACTAATTAGAAAATATTCAAATAAATTTAATACATATATTTTATATTTTATCACAGTTTTCGTTAGATATTATCGGAAATTTCGACGATATAGAGACATTTTGTGTTTTATAATTTATTATAATTTTTGTTGAAAAATTGTTGGAAATTGTGACGTTTTGAAGATAATAATTTACAAGACAACTAAACAAATTTACTTCTTAATATTTTATAATTTATTATATTTTTCATCGGACAATAGTCGAATACTAAGTGTGTGCTTGGTTGGGGGTTTTAAGGGGTATGGAATGGGAATGGGAATGATTAACAATGGTTGGTTAGGTGGAATATAATCAATCATTACCCATTAATGGGTAATGAACCATTCTCTGGTAAATTGGGGGTAATGAATTCAGGGTAATGGATTCAGATATGTGTTTGTCCCGACCAACCACCACCGGCATCAACAACCACCACCAATATTGCTACCACCATGCTCCGGCGCCACCACCATCGGCCGAAACCATCACACCATCATAACTCGTCGCACAAGCACCACCTCTACCGCCACCTCCACCCCCATCACCCCCACCCCCCCCCGGCCTTCCACCACCACCCGTT
>JAUEJL010135405.1:0-11047 GCA_032274825.1 Drosophyllum lusitanicum | reverse complement strand
ATGTTTGCGATGCATGCATATATACGCATAGATATATAAAACGATGATCATGATGAATTGATATGATGATTTGGGAGGGGGGTAGACATACTCCTAGATGAAATATGATGCCTAGTATGAAAAGTGTGCCTTATAGGATATGCTAGCAAATAGATGATTAGTTGTCGGGTTTCTAGATAACTATGACAACACATGGTGTACTTGTACTTAATGTGCGTGTATACTGGAGTGGTGTTTGACTAAAGATTGAGGTCAAAATGCATGACACCACGAGGGTGAAAGGAGGGCCTAAAGATGGGGGCAACGGTTGTACTTTCACCTGAACGACTTATGTCGGAGTAGCTACAGCAGATGGATTACGGGAGTGTGTGTACAAGTAGGAGTCGTGTCCCGCGTTGTTCCACACTTTCTGGACACGCTTAGTGAACTTGTGCCGGTACGGATGGACGTTGGAACTTAACAGTTGCTAGGCACGCATACGGTGCTAGTGCGGACGGACCTTGGAACCCTAGCGGTTTCCGGGCGCGCATGTGGTATTTGGGGTGGCATGATAGTGTGGTACAATGATAGAACCCAATAAGAATGATGTATAAAATGATGAATAAATGGTGTTTAATGATGAATAAATGATGCATGTGATGTTAATGAAGTTAAAGATGAATATGATGTTTTATGATGTATTATTGATGCTTGCGATGATACTTGACCATACGGAAATTTATAATGTTATGTGGGTGTGTCAAGTTACGGGTTGAGATTTATTACCCTAAACATAAACATGTTTTATGAATGTTTTAATGAGATGATTTTGTGGTGATACTAAGCTGACTCATGAAGCGTAAGCTGACACTTATTTATTTGAAATGTGTCTTGTGCTCGTGCAGGTTGCTTAGGTGCGTGGCCTTGTGGGATGGGTGCCAATGGGTAGTTTATTTATGTTTGTGATGTTTAATGAAACTGACTTGTGGTTGTGTAATGAATTTGGTTTTAAACAATGATGTGATGTTGACGTAACGGTGGTTTTTGAACTAATGTGTGGTTAAAACGATATAATGTTTTAATAAATGTGATGTTTTAAAGTCTTCGGTTGCGATGAATCTGATTGAGTAGAAAAGTTTTTGTAAATCTCAATTTTTGAAAACCATGGCTGTTACAGAACTTCACAAACTTACACTCTCATCTCAGCTTCTCTAGGTTATTGTCATCAAGGCAAATGATCCTCTTTCTCTTGATAATGGCTAACGACGCCTAATGGCTCCTTTTAAAAGGATGATCAAGCTCAAAGTTGAATATGCCGGATGTTCTTCATTTTTCTATGTTTTCTCTTAGGTCTCGTCTAGTTTGTAGAAACTAGAATTCAAAATTTCTTGATAGGCTAGTTTGGTTCATGAAATGGAGGAATTGAAATCTCTTGTTCCTTCTTATCCCTATTTCTTTACCTACACCACGGATTTAAACTAGTTCCATTAGAATTCATTTCAAGTTACTAAAATACCTTCCTACCCCCGTTTCAGATAAATTAATCTTTGTTGGGTTTCCAGTTATGGAGGGAATTAGGGAGCTTTAAGAGGGTTTTCTTGCCTCTGTTCTTGTTGGGTCGACCAAGAACAGGAGGCACATCAAGAGCTTTATTTTGGTTTCTAAGTTAAATGAGTGGTGTTTGTAAAGTTAAATGATCTAAGATTGAACAAGAATGCTTTTATAACATCTAACAAGCAGTCATGTAAGTTAAAATCAATTTCTGAAAGCTCTGTTTTGCTTTTGCGATGAACACCCCTAACCGAGAACAAAAAGTGGGTTTAGACCCACTAAATCTTGATGATGACTAGATTAAACAAAAAGGAATTGTTTATGCGATGTTAGGGATCTTTAGAAACTGAAATTGTTGGGTTTGATTGTGTTTTGAGAAATTGAAAGAATTTATAGATGTGTGTTATGATATAATGTACGAGTATTGTGTGCTCACTAAGCTTTACGAGTATTGTGTGCTCACTAAGCTTTATGCTTAACCTGTTGATGTTTTATTTCTTTCAGGAATGTCGCGAGTTGACAAGGGGAAGGCTCCCGTCTGACGTCCTCTTCCGCATTTTGTTTTCTATAAACTTTGATTATGAATGTTACTTTTAAACAAATATTCTAATGCTGTAAGTCCCGTGAGTTGGGCCACTGTTGATGGTTGATGTAATTAAATATTTCATTACTGATTTTGTGACTTTATGAATTTATGCAAAAAAATAAAAAATTTGGGACGTTACAATGTATACTTTATAATTGTTTTACTATATATGTAGTTAATACTCTTTAACATCACAAACATTTAAAAATTACTTTAACCATTTCCCGTGTTTATACACGGGGTGTTAAGCTAGTTTAAGATATATGTCAAAGTCTTTAGATATGTGGAACCTAATTCAGTGTCTTTTGTGGTGATCGGCAAAACAGTGGGATTAATTCTTAGCACCTAAGGAGTTTGCTTTCAATAATAAGGTGAATCGTTCAACGGGATAATCACTATTTCAGATTATCTACCAATGTTAACTAAATATTTGAGTTTATTAACCTTCAAAACTTACAAGGTCGTTGGATTAGTGTTAAAAACGTGGCTGAGAAAATGGATACATAACACTGCTCACTACCCGGATATTACACCGAGACACTCACGTCCCAAATTGAACCATCTTCTCATATACAAACAGATACATAACACTTGCTATCATTTTGAAGGAGATCACAGTCATCCCACTCATCATACTAATTATATGCTCAAATCTGTATATTAGAATCTGATCCTCTAATTAACACAGGGGTGTTTGGTTCGAGGAATGGAATTTGAATCCTTAAGGAATTGAAATCTTGAAGGAATTGGAACGTGAATTGAATTCCTTAATAAGTTTGTTTGGTTACCTTTAGATTGTGTGCACAATAGTCATATGATGTCGCAACCAATGTTAATGGACACTCGAGTGTCACACCTATGAGTGCTATAGTTCAAGTAGCGGTACGACCATAAAATGGGAGATATTATTCCGTATAGTTTTAAAGAATAAAAGGATAGTAAATTAAAGGATTTTAAATAATTGGTTATTAATCCAAACAAGTAATTAACTGAATATTTATTTTAGGTTAGATAAATATATATTAACTAAAGAATTTGTAAATTAAATAATGTAATTTTCGGTTTTATTTATTTAAATAAGGTGGCCGAAAGTTATACGTATTAATTATTAAATTCACTTATTCAAATAATTTGGATAATAGGTATTTTATCTTAATTATTTGAAATAAGTTAATTTACCCTCTAACTTAAATGTTTGGATAAAAATAAACTCTATTATTCTAATAGAAGTTGTATCCTTATTAGAATAGGGGTCTTAGTTGTTACACAATTTAATTAGAAACCTAAAAATCCATATCTCTCTTCCTCTTGTTTTCCGTCAGCCAAGAACCCAAGACCGAGGACTCGGTTTTGGTGGTCTCGAGCAATAGTGCATCAATCCTACGTTCGGATTTGATCGTCGGTTGCGGTTATCCGACTAGTAGGATTGCTCGTTTGTGATCACCTCATGGGTGGATTATAGCTTGAGCAATCCACATAACTTTTCAAAACCTTATTGTATTGTTGTTCTTGAAGTATGTATTGCTAACTAGATCTTCTCTTTGGTTAAAGGAAGTTTTTATTTAAACCATGTTTTTGCTTCCGTCAACTAAATATGTTATTTTTATATATAAAGTTCTTAACTTTATCATGTATTTCGAAAGTTTAAGTAATAAAGGTTAAAGCTTTGTGTTTAATTTGGCTCCTAAAACCCAATATTAGTATCAAAGGTAGTTGTTTTCTATAATACCTCAATCTTGATCCATTTAGGTTTCTTTAAAGTTTTAGGCTTATCGTCATGCTAGATTTCTTTTTCCATAAGTTTCAAATTTTGGATTGAATTATGGGAATTGGGTTTTCGAAAATTGCATGCCTATATTTTAGGGTTTTAAATTTTGATCCTTGTTAGGTATTTTAATTAAACCCAAAGTTGTTAGTAAAATATATTTGTTAAACTATGTTTTTCATAAATATGTATGTATATTATGATTTTTTGAATTGTACAAATATTGCCAAGTTGGATTTTAAATGACACTGTGTTTGTTTAGTTTTTGTCTTTGTTCTTGTACATTAGTTGCTTGTTTTAATGTTTCTTTTGCAAAAACATGGACTATCAAATTAATCAATCATTTCATTGGGATCCTTCTTATGGAAATCCCTATGAAGAGATATATGATGATAGCACAACATGTGGATGTGCAGACTACATTAGTGGATTTAACTACATTAAACCATGCAATTATGAACCATCCACCTATCATCAAATTGACCAATACATGTATAACCTACCTAACCCGCCTGAATCAATTCCTATGATGAACAACTCCAACATAATTTTGAGGAATTGAGATGGAGATCTACTAGTGAAATTGAAGAGAGATTAGCAACACAAGAGGAAGCTCTGATTCGGCATACCTATGCAGTTCAAAGTTTGGAAAATCAAGTAAGTCAGATGCTAAAGATGCGTTTAGATGATCTCGGAGAGGCACATCACGACTAGACCTAACAACTACACTTCAAAACAAACTTCTCGTGCCTGAATACAAACCGACCATTCCTTATCCACAATGGTTAAGGGATGAAAACTCTCATTTCAGACCTGTAACACCTTCCAAGGATTCAAAACCCAAGGACGAAGAGGTATGTCCGCAAATCCAATACAATTATCCTGACATTGATGACTTTTTCTCTGATTTGCCGGATAAACCCGATTACATGGTGGAGTTAATAAAAGAGGAGACACCACATAATGAACCATGCACACAAGTCCAATCCGTTTCTCCATTTGAAGAACAATTGCCAAAATATGCAACACCCGTGCAAACAAAGGCTATTTGGGGTCCTGAGTTGTTAGAAAGGGAAGACATGGAGAATTGCGCAGATGATATTCTTAATTATCTTGAATATGTGCCGGATTACCACCCAACCTCGGAGCCAAAAAAGTATATTGTTGCCCATGCTGCATAAGAACCAACATTTGATGTAACCAGCCATTCCTGGGACTTGGTACCGCCTGTTGCACAATACCTAGGTACCACATTCAACTCAAGTGCGTATCACTACTTTCACCCGCACTTCATTGCAAATGATGGGTCTTCTAGTTCAATTCCTGGATATTAATTCAAGAGTCAAGCTAGTGACTCGAACAAAAACAAGCCCTTTGCGGGAGGAACCCGTGTTCTAGTATAGTGGTTAGTGTAATTTTAGTTTCAAAAAGAACACTTTGTGGGTGTGTTAGCTAAAAACCCTCACGAGATTTCATTCGTCCACTCGGGCTATCGAGGGGTTTAAAAGGCTCATTTGAACGCAACTTCGTGTCCTTTGAAGGTCGATTTTAAAGCAATTGGTTAATTTCTTGTGTATGCATTTATGTTTGACTTTCATGTTGGATTTTAGATTTTTAATTCCAGTTTTAGATTTTCATTTATGTTTCCCTTTTTAGATTTTCATTTTTGTATTTCCTTCTTGTTCATGATCCCATTTTGATCCCAAATGATGATGATTACACCTCTAGTTGAGTTTTGTTTTGCATGTACACCTCACGACACATTAATTGTGTTAGCTTCAGAGATAGCTCGGCTAAAGTGTGGAGAGGAACCAACCTTACTTCTGTTTCACTAAATAGGGAGTTCTCTATATTCCTTATTTTCCCACTATGTTTTATTTATGTACATTGAGGACAGTGTACAACTTAAGTGTGGGGAGAGGAATACTTTTTGCCTGCCACTTGTCCTCTAGAAACTCTTTTGTTTCATATGACTTAGAAACAGATTAGCTTAATTTTTTTTTTCAAAAGGCCATCCTTTGATGAAATTCAAGTTCCTCTTTCATGATAGGATGATATTTAGAGCAACACTTAGGAGGATTATATTAAGGGATACACTTTATGGGATTGCGATAACATTGTCTTGCATGTTCTAGCATAATCACTTGAGTTTTGAGAATACCTGACTTCACTTACACATCCACACCACATTTCATACATGAGCAGTTGAGCCACAACATCGTTTTATTCTATACTATGCTTATGTTTTTATCCATATGCGTGCTAGTTGTTGTCTTGATTATAGAACTTACTTATAACATGAATGTCGAGATCATAAACTGAACTATTGCATTTATATGATAAAGGCAATATGAAACCCCATTTCAGCCTATATACTTTTAATTTTAGCCACTTTCTATATGTTTATCCCCTAGTCACCCCTTTGAGCTTAGCCTGTTGTTTTTCACCACCATGTTAATACCATAATATATATATATATATATATATATATATATATATATATATATATATATATCAAGATTCAGTTGATTGAAATTCTTTAGTCAACGTTTTTTGAATTATGTCATACATTGAGTTGAAGTTTTCCTTGTTGATACCTTTTGTGTTATCACTGTCTCCCGGATGAGTCTAGTTTTACTCCATCTCAGTGAATTGCAATATTCAACTAAAAATATCGTAGTGTTTGTTTCCAATAAAAGTAGCTCCAATAAACTTATTCGTGACTAATTTTTAGCCACTTTGATATTCCTTCATTCCTACCTATAGCTCCAGCAACGTTACAACCCACTTAAAGACCTCTTGATACTTGCATTGGTTGATGTTAGTTGGTGAAGATGTGATGTATAGTCAAGCTTATGTTAATCGTGCTTCAACTCAGCTTTGAAACACTTATACACCTCCTTACACGCATACACTTGAGCGATTGAGTGAATTTCCTAGTGAGGTACAAAGTCAGGTATGATTAAACTCTTATGTGTTGGTTTGATTGGCAATCATTTAAAAGAATGGAAATGACTCCCTTAGTGTTGATTCTTAATGTGTTCCTTTGTTTATATGTCTATGATGCCATTGGGTCTTGATTTGTTGCGAGGATATCTTTTGAATCGAATTTAGTTTGCTTTTCTGTTCTCGAGTTTGTTGCAACTTTAGAATTTTCTTGAGGACAAGCAAAGCTTAAGTGTGGGGATCTTGATGTACTTTAATTTATACATGCTTTTAGTGCAATATCCCCATGCTTTAGACTACAATTGTTGGTGAATTATGCGTATTATGATACTTAATCCTTTCTTTTCACCTTGCATGTATATTTTAGCTTTTCAGAAACAATTCAACAAAAAACGGAAGAAATAAGAAGAAAAGTTAAAAAACTGAAGAAATCCAAAGCTTACAACCTAGCTAACGGTCGTCATTTGAACTTATCATCCAAGTGCCAAGTGTTTCTGACACTATTATCTGAAATCAAACCTAATGGCATTTAGTATCTACCTTGCGGCCGTTAACTTTTGGTTCAGAGCAAGTTGGCCAAGTTACATTTCGAATATCTACTTTACGGCCGTAAGCTCCCCCTACAGACCAGTACTTAAACAGAACTCAAATTCTACTCTATTGTTCCATTTTGGTTCCACTTTGTTACACCTTTACACACACATTGTAATATCCAAAATTTGAAGTTACCCATATACGTATGTTTTATGAGTATCACATGATAAATTATTAATGTTATTATTATAGTCACCATAGTTACATATGTATGTGCTTTATAAATTAAGATTTGTGATCAAATATGTAAAAAGGAAACTTGAAGGGTTGCATATGAAAAATAGTATATAAATATCTTCTTCTTACTCAATTTTATCTCAATTGAGTCAATTTCCAGCCCCCAAATAGTGAGAGGGAGAGGGAGAAGGAGAGTTAGAAGAGAAAATCAAGATTGTGGAAGAAATCAAAGGGTAACCTTGTAACTTGTGGTGTTTTTAGTCCCTATTGTGTGTTTTAACACTTAAACCATCATCAAAGCTTGGGTTTTTAGGCAAGGAAGAGCAAGAACAAGTTGGTTCTTAATCAAGTAAGTTTTAGTTATCATTTATGTTTGATTTTAGCAATACATAGTGTATTTGGTGAAGTATTGTTGAAATATGTGATTACTGTTAGTAAATGGGTCAAAATTGGAAAAATTGTGAAATTAGGGTTTGAATCATCAAGAATATGTTATATGGTGATGTTAAGTATGTTTGGTAGTGTATTTGATTCTTTGTGATCAAGAACCTTTAGAACCTAATGGTTATTATCTTCAAAATCAAATGTGATTCTTTGGGTTTAATTAGTTTTATTAGGATTACCTTAGAATAACATGTGATTTGATACCCAAAGGAGTGATTCACTCTGCTTACGAGGTTGATACCTAAAGTGGATTTTAGAGATCAGAGGAGTTGTTTTTGAAAGTGAGGTATCTATTTCTGAATTGAGACATGTTTCCTGACATTGTGATAGAGTCAAGACCCTTCTATCTTGATGATAGATGTCTTTTGTGATAGAGTAACTGACTTATATATTGTTAGGCATAGTGTGGTATCCTTAGAGCACAAGAGATGACTGGGTATTCGACCATAGGGAAGCCTACGGCGATGCCGGTAGCTTGAGTTGGTCGAGAGTTTTGACCTTGAGGTCTGTTTTATCCAGGCATGGCAAAGGTTGTGACCTAAGTTTGGATTCGCAAGGTTATAGTCCTAATAATTCTATTGCGGTTCTTTTAGACCAAAAGTTGTTTTGGGCTTAATGAGGCGACTTAGAGGTGCACGACGAGAGACCTTGTGGGATAAAGATCTTTAGAGTGAGCTTGTGCTTGTAGATAAGATCAACTTAAGGTTGATAAGTGTGTTTTCTATTGCTACTGAGTTGGGCAAATGTCAAGACTTGATATGAATTATGAGTTATTTTGTTATATGAACGGTTCTAGTGAGTTCTTCTTTTGGACTATGTAAATTAAGTGCAGAGGCTTAAACTCGTGCATTAGCTATTGTTGTTTATCACTAGTATATCCATTAAATTAAGGTATGATGTTTTGAACATTTAAGTTATGTGAAGCGCCATGCTGTAAGTGGTAAATTATGTACCGTTGGAAATTTATGAAATAGAAGTTAGTTCGTATACTTTTGGTTATGTGGCAAGGTTGTCAAGAACCTTGTGAGGGATGTCATGGGTAGGTCATTGTTGACCACTTGATAAAAGAATAAATTCATTTTCGATGACACTTGTGAGTTACTTCCCTAAATATGCGGGCAAGTTTTTCATTGTTATGATTGTGTCAGGGCATGGGATCATAGTATTCATTTATGGATAGATACTTTGTGTTACTCAAACTATTGGGGAAATTCTTATAAGAAACACTTATGTTCATGCATGGATTGCTTTCCCTTGTACTCGGATGAGTTAATTAAAGTTGTGTTAATGTTGTGTTAATGTTGTGTCAAGGAGTGTAGTGGGGCTCCGATTAATCATTACCCATGCTCAAGTTTGATTGTAACCGCCTTTAGTGTTGGAGAAATTGGAAATCCTTCCAATTGAGATGATGGAAAAGTAATGCAATTACCCACTTGAGGACTTAGATTTGTTAAGAAATAATTGGAAATAAAATATATTGCAAAGAACCTTAATGAGGTTATGTGGCACTTGAGGATTGAAAAGTGATTGGTAGTCCACTAATTAATGTGAACAATAGCTAGCCATGGAAATACGTGACAAAGTTATGGCAAAGAGTCACGGAATTAGGTTAAGGTTATGAAACTTCTAAAAGTTTAATTAGAAGTTAGCTATGGACTTTCTTGTGGTGATTCACTAGGTTGTTTGTAGAAGGTTTAGATAAAAAGAATTGATTTTCATTTAGATTGAGGAAATTGTGTAAATGGTTCACACATTTGGTTAACTGAATCAAACTATGACTAAAGCCTAAGTCTAGTTGAGAAATTGGATTGCCCTTGTAGAAAGAAAGATTAAGAGATTATGAAAACGGTTTAAACCGCTAGCTAAGTTATTTGATCCTATTTAGGATCTTAGCATAACATGTTTTATCATGTAAGCTCTTGAATTGATTCAATTCCGAGGACGGAATCTTTTTAAGGAGAGAGGAAATGTAATATCCAAAATTTGAAGTTATCCATATACATATGTTTTATGAGTATCACATGATAAGTTACTAATGTTATTATTATAGTCACCATAGTTACATATGTATGTGCTTTATAAATTAAGTTTTGTGGTCAAATATTTAAAAAGGAAACTTAAGGGGTTGCATATGAAAAATGGTATATAAGTATCTTCTTCTTACTCAATTTTGTCTCAATTGAGTCAACAGCCCCCAAATCATGAGAGGGAGAGGGAGAAGGAGAGTTAGAAGAGAAAATCAAGATTGTGGAAGAAATCAAACGGTAACCTTGTAGCTTGTGGTGTTTTTAGTCCTTATTGTGTGTTTTAACACTTAAACCATCATCAAAGCTTGGGTTTTTAGGCAAGGAAAAGCAATAACAAGTTGGTTCTTGATCAAGTAAGTTTTAGCTATCATTTATGTTTTAGCAATACATAGTGTATTTGGCGAAGTATTGTTGAAATATGTGATTAATGTTAGTAAATGGGTCAAAATTGGAAAAATGGTGAAATTTGGGTTTGACTAATCAAGAATATGTTATATGGTGATGTTAAGTATGTTTGGTAGTGTATTTGAGTCTTTTGTATGCTGCATATATGTTTGATTTGGAAAGATTTGACTTTGGCCAAATTATATGTAGAAAACAAGCAAAACTGCCACTGTTCACGGAGTTCGTGGCGCGATCTCCTGTGTTATGCGCAATGAGTTTTTCCAGGGATTTTCCTGTGGTGCGATGTAACATCCTCGATTTGGGTCTAGTTGTAAATTGTGTGTACGCGTATGTGAGTTAATAGAATATGTGAATATTCTAAGTTGCATATGTATGTATGTAAGAAAGTTGATAGGATGATGTCAATGAAATGTATATTAGAAGTGTAATTAGATATTTTAAATGAAATGTATATATATATATATATATATATTAATATAGAGGTTAAATTAGAGTATGAGATATTAACAATGAATCCAGAGGCGGTTTGCCTATGGATAAGTGTGTGTGTGTATATATATATATATATGCAAG
>JAUEJL010135394.1:0-11047 GCA_032274825.1 Drosophyllum lusitanicum | reverse complement strand
GGTGATGGTCACGGCGGGGCTCCAGCACGTGTTTGATAGCTCATCTCCCACAAGCTTCCGCAATGTTTTAACTATTTTGAATTTCCCGATGTATTCCGAAAACTACTACAATTGAATTTAAGCTTCTATGGGTTTTCACCCAGGGTTGTAATTAATGTTATACAATGTTTTACTTATGGTAGGATATTAATCGTACGCTTGGACAATTGTTAAAAAAAAATAATTTTGGGACGTTACAAATAATGTCCTACAGATAATATATGAATAAGGTATTAAACACATAGCAAAACTAGACAATAGAAAATTGATCAGAATCTGGCACGCCCGTGCTCTTGACTTAGGCCCGGTTGTGACCTTCTCAGACATGGGCATACTAGTCCAGACACGCCCATACCTTACATGGGTACGCCCGTGTCCCGGCATGCCGGACCCCAAGAACTAAGGTTAGTCACGGTCACCAGGCACGCCCGTACCCTCCATGGGTAGCCCGTTCTTTTCTCATATCAGTAACAGTTTACCGACTGTCTTGTTGTTTTCTGGTCAATAACCATAAAAACTCAATATTCAACAAATAACAAGTGTTTCCAGCACTTGATAACAGTTCTACAGCTACTAGAAACATCAAATAACAACAAGAAACATACTCTAGTCCTTGATTCAACATTTTCAATCATTTGACCCATCTAAACTCTAAAATCAATCAACAATTCATACCTTGATCTATACTAGAGTGTTGTCGTGATATTGGTAACTCAATTCAGCGGTGATCATGCTCAAAGATTCAAAGGAAAATGACCAACCCTCTATTTTAAAGGAAGAAGTGAATGGAAGTTTGTCCATGTATGTTCATGAAGCTCTAGCATGTATATCCACATCTATGTGGTATTTACAGAACAGTCCCCTAGACTTATCAAGTTACAATTTGACAGATTTAACCCTTTAAGTTTCTAAACACCTCCTAGTATCAAATAGGCAACCCGTTAATACAATACTTATCTATAAATTTATTTAATTAGGAAATTTTCGAACCTTATTCCAAATATGAAAACTATATTAAATTACAAAAATAATTTTAACAGGGCATAAACTTAATAAAAAAAACTTAAGCATAATGCAAAAATGATTTTACATAGGTTTAACCTAAAAAAATTCATTAGTACATTTGTAAGTTTAATAGTTATATAGATATTTATATAATATATAACTAGATCAGACGTCCGTGTGATATACAAGATGGTTTAACAAAATAATAAATATTAAAATTAATAAAAAGGTATTAAATAATTATAAACACAAAAGAAATGAGAATTTAAAAAATGACGACAGAAGGCATTAACACTCAGACCAGCGAATGAAGCGTCGAGGTAAGGTTGAGGATAGATGTGACTGAAATAAAATGGTATCATATACGAAGAGAGATGATTGTATTTCTTTTACAAGCTATCGATCATCATTTATAATTAGAGCAATAAGGTCATATATTTTTTTGTTATAATTAAAAATAATTTATAATGATTATAAACTATTTTAAAAAGATAACATTAAAAATTTGGTTAAATAAGATATTTTAACATGTAATAAAGGGTAAATATGATATTTGTAAATTATTATGGACAAATATAATATTTTAAATTTTAAGAAGAACATAAATGAGTTTTCTCTAGTAGTTTTGATTCAAATATGACTTCGAAAAGTCAAAATTGGAATTTAAGTTTTGTTTAAATTGATGGTCAAAATTAAGCAATTAAATTTATTTTATTAAATAAATAGTTAAGATCGTTTAGTAAATTTTATACATGTTAGTCTTTTATTTATGGGTTAATTTCATATATACCCTTATTAAACATAAAAATATCTTATTTATCCAACTTAACTTATAAATATCCTATATACCCTTCTTAAGCTTTCATAACATCTTATTTGTTCAAATCACCATAATATCTTTTTAAGCCAGACAAATAAGATATTTTTATGTTTTATAAGGGTATACATGAAATTAACTCTAATTGCCAAAGCCACATGAACCAATACACGTCACCCAATGGTTAGGAACCAACATGATACAAAGCACTATAACTCAAACACAGGTCCGGACCAAAACTCAAAACTCATACCACAAGGGTCATAATAAAACACATGTCATCAAGGCCAAATAACTCAAGCACTTATGAGCACCACAATAAGCAATTGGGTATCATAATACCCATAACTCTAAAATACAAAAGCTCAATAAACAATATTCATCATTGTCATATCAATGCCCAAATCACACAATTTGTGTAAAACACATTTAATCAAAATCATGATTACTTGAATTAATACAAGAATCATATATACTCCTCCGTGGAGTACCTTGCCACAAGCAATAGTCAAGTACACATATACCAAGAACGTGGCCTCTCCTAAGTGGAGCATTGGCCTCTTTTTGATTTCTATTAAAATGTATAACATTTATTAATACACAATTTCCACATCCTTAATTCATAAAGTATCATAAATCAAATTGCCAAACATATAACAACTTAACCATGATGACTTATAATATTTTACCAAAAGCTAGGTATCCGCAAGGTGTACTCACTTGATGAAGTGATGAGGATCACTTCTTAACAAAACCAAAGCTCAAACACTTGATCAATAGTCATATGATCACAAAACATAAGGCCAACTTGCATAAGTTAACCGAAAACAAGATTTCTTAAGAGTATAAGCTCAATTCTATGCTTAGACACTTTTTCGGGTCTTAAAAGACTCCATATTAACCTTCTATAACCAATAGAATCAAACTCCAATCAAATACAAGGTCAAAAAAGGGTCAAAACATAGTTTTTGAAGGTTTCAGGGTGACTCGCGATGCGAAACAAAGCACCTCGCGCCGTGAGAAATTCCCTGGAAAAACTCACTGCGCAAGAAAAGCGACGTAGCGCCGCGACCTATGTGCGTCTCCAAGACTCAAATGAGTCAAATTCTAGACTCTTCCCCTTTTATAACTTAATTTTTATGTTTAGCCCCTCCAATTTCAAACTTGACATTTTAATCTTTAAAGTTTCACTCAATTAACACATATAACTACAAATAACTCATAGCATTTACCACAACCATTACTAGTTTTACTCAATTGTATTTTGTGCACTATCATTTGTACTTCATGATCATATAACATCAAATTGATATAATCACCCTTATAAACATTTAATTTTCGATTTAACTATGATATATCATTATTTCTTTTATAAACATGAAACAAAATTTCTTTTGAGCATTTTAACCATCTTATTAACTAGTATTTAATAACATCTTAAAATTCGTGATATTACAGCCGACTTGAGAAGAAACACAATCGGAAGGGTAAAAAGAGGAGACGTGAACGGAAAAATTGGAGATAGAGGAGATCACGTAACAAACACGTATCTATTGAATTGAAGCAAAAACAATATTGTCTTTTCAGTATTTTTAATAATTATAATTCATTTAAAAAGATTAAAAATTGATAAAAATGGTGATTTGGACAAATAAAATATTATGAAAACTCAAGAATGGTATATAAGATATATAAAAATTAAGCTGGACAAATAAGATATTTTTATGTTTAATAAGGGTGTATATGAAATAAACCCTTTATTTATATTAGAAGAAGCTCGATAAGAGCTTAAGCTGAGTCGTTATAAACTCAAGCTCGACTTATTATATATTTCGAGCTTGTTTTTAGATTATAGTTTAAGCTCAAATTTAATAAAAACTTGTTTCAAACGTATTCGAGCTCGAGTCAAACTCAAGTTTCATGATAAAAATATAAAAACTCGAACACGATTACTATGCTACCCTTAATATTTATTTAAAATCAATCTGCGGTTTATAACTTGAAATTAGACTAAATGATAAAAAAAATATGTTCTGTTTGCAGAAACCCGATGTCTATTTAAACCCTACAATTAATATTCAGTTCATTCGATCAGACCATTCACATTTCAGACATCTGACCACCCCCTTTTTGCCTTTTTCGTCTTCATCTCAAAAGGGTCGTTGAAAATTTCCTTCATCAATCACCCAAACCCTAGATTTCATAAAAATAACGCATAAATTTCCCCATAAACCCTCGTTCTCTTCCAATTCATCCTCGCACACCCAGATCAGATAAAAAAACTTTCACATTTTCGCAATTTATCGTTCCGATTTCACCAATTCCATTGGTTTTTATCAAAACCCTATCGGTAATTTACGAAATTTCTGAAGCTTGGAATCTTTTTGTCAAGAAATTGGTGGGTGAATTGGGGATGGGCAGGGCGTGTATAGAAGCATCGGGACCATCTTCATCGTCATCTCCACCGGCGGTGACCACATCGACGTCGATCACCGAAACCATTAACGGCGAGCATGATTTTAGGATTTCGGGATATTCGCTTTTGAAGGGTATGGGAATCGGGAAATATGTAGCGTCTGATACGTTTATGGTTGGTGGGTATTCATGGGCGATCTATTTTTACCCTGATGGGAAGAGCATAGAGGATAACGCCAGTTATGTTTCGTTGTTCATTGCGTTGGCTAGCGACGGGTCGGATGTTCGAGCGCTTTTTGAGCTGACCCTAATTGATCAAAGTGGGAAAGAGAGACATAAGGTTCATAGCCATTTTGGAAGAGCGTTAGAGAGTGGACCCTATACTCTTAAATATAGGGGTAGTATGTGGTAAGCTAAACGCTGCATTGTTTGAATATTGATCGATATTTATATCTGATTTTTGGTTGGTTTGATTAGATAGATGTAATTATGATTGCCTATATGAATTATTTTTATTAAATGGTATGGGTTGAATTTGTTTCTTTATTCGATTCTTCTTATACTGGCTGTATGTGAATTAGATGTCCTTGTTGGGGTAGTGGCGAAGATGAATTATAGTTCTTTAGTCTAATAATCTATTTGTTTGTTCTATTCTAGTTAAAGGGTGTTTGCAGAAGGGATATGAAATATTGCTATTCACATAAATGTAAATTTCATTAACTGTTCATTTTTTTTAACAACTGATTATCTGATTCTTTAAGTTGTAACAATCACTTTGGAATGCACATTCAAACACATACTTTTCAAGCACGCCCTTATTAGCCATCGGTAATAATAGTTTCTTCTTGCATGAGAATGTCAGTCACCATATATTGAAGATGTCTTTAGCTTCAACTTAACACGTGTTAGATCTTGAAGTAGCCATTTTGTTGCTGCCATTGCAATCCTGGGAGTTTTTTTTTTAAATGAAGGAATAATGTTGTACTTCTAGCTTAACTAGATAATGTAGGTCAGTAGGTCTGATAATTCTTGACTGCTGCTGTTTATATCTCAAATCTCGTGTTTGGAGGGAAGAAATGTAATAGTTTTTTTGTGTGTTCTCAAGTTAAATAGAGTAAAAAGAAAGGATGATGATGTTATGCTAAATAATTTTTCATAGGTCAAGAGTATCTTTGGCACTAAAAAATATATAAAGCCTTCCAGGTGAAGGAAAGCTTTGGCATGACATAGACCATTGCCAAGGTAATTACCCTGGTTACCATGTGCATGTTATTCTATGATGCTTTTAGCTGTATCTATAAGTGGCAAATTGGGCAGGTCTGTTAGGGTCATTAACTAATAAAAATGGGTGAAGTTATGAGGCAGGTCAAATTTGTGTTAGGTTGCCTTGCCAACAATTTCCTCTGTCCATGTTTTTAATGGCAAATAAATATTATGTTAACTATGGTTATAAAAACTTCTAATGAGATAACGACCCGATTTTTCTTAAAAAACGTTTTAGGAGGTTGTAAACTTTTTATACTTCTAGGGCGACATCTAAACTGTTTGACCCATTTCCTTTTTAGTTACAATCTAAATTTTACCTGTTGGACCCATTAGCAATATAATATAACCCAAATTGATCCATTGTCATATAGATAGGTTAGAATTGCAACCTCTTGTGGCATCATATCTGATTATCTTTATGATTAATCACTCAACAACGTCTTTGCCGAATCAAGGTGTGGATGCAATACCATTTAATGTGGCAATTTCTACTTATTTACTTATAAATGGGTTGATTTGTGTTATGTTTTTATCTTTAACTGGATAAATAGAGCTTGAAAGGATATGGGAAAATGGATTTAACGCAGGAGTTGTCCAAAGTGTATATTTAACGAATTCAACCTCCTAAAACTGTTTTCTCAAAAAGGTAGACTATTTTGTAATAAAATAGTTTTTGTGATCATTTAACACCTTTAATATAAATAATATTCTTTAAAAAAGGATAATGAAGTGTTTGAAGTTTAACCTGACCTTTTTTCACCATATTGTCAGTGATTAAGAACAATGCTAAGTTTTTTAAGTTGACCAGTTTTACCAGTTAGTAAATGGGTTGAATTTTCATCTCTTTGGCTTTGCAGTGAACTTTTTTGTCAATAGATTAAAACAAGACTTCTTTCTGACGTCAGTTTTTTGGTTTTGACATGCTGCAGGGGTTACAAGCGGTTTTTCAAAAGATCTGCTTTAGAAACATCAGACTACTTAAAAGACGATTGCCTTCAAGTTCATTGCTGTGTTGGGGTTGTTAGGTCCCATACAGAGGGTCCGAAATCTTACTCTATTCATGTACCACCTTCGGACATAGGGCAGCATTTCGGGCAGCTTCTGGAATGTGGAAAGGGAACTGATGTTTCTTTTGAAGTAAATGGAGAAACATTTGCTGCCCATAAATTGGTACTTGCAGCTCGCTCACCTGTTTTTAGGGCACAGCTTTTTGGTCCGATGAAAGATCAAAATGTTCGGTGTATCAAAGTTGAAGACATTGAGGCTCCTGTTTTTAAGGTTCATTTCAAATACATTCATTATTGTGAAAACATTGATATTGTTTGGTGGATCAGGCCAGCTGGTAACAGGCGAAAACAGGTTTTTTTTTGGTACAGCTTGAAACAGGCTGAGCTTGTGCGACACAAAATACTTTTTGATTAAAAATTTTAGGTTTTTTTAGAACAACTTTCAACAACGGTTTACTAAAAATACAATAACTTCGAAAAAAAATCTAATATCTTTTACAAAGTGATTCAGAGAATTTATGGATAAAAAATAATCTTTCCCCTGACTTTTAACTTGTTTAACCCATTGGACCTGTTTCCTTTTAGTTTAGTTCTTTTTTACCCATTTTAACCACCAGAGATTACATTAAGTAAACGGGTCAGATTGTCAGCTCTACTTTTCTCCGTGTACCCTATTTATGAGTAAATCGTATATGTGGCAATATGGGCCGAGCTGTGGTGGGTTTGGGTTCAAAGCAGTAAATAAATTAAGGTGTGTGGGAAATGGGTGGCCTTTTATGAATGTCGGTTGATTCTACTTGTGTTAATTCTTTTTAATTTATTATTATTATTGACCATGACATGAATAGTGTATGGTTTACTGTAACTGTCGTACAAATGTATTGTTTTTCAGGCGGTGATACATTTTATATATTGGGACAAGCTGCCCGATATGGAAGAGCTTACGGGCCTGAATACAAAATGGGCTTCAACATTGATGTTTCAGCATCTGCTTGCAGCTGCGGATCGTTATGGTTTAGAGCGGCTTTTGATGTTATGTGAATCTAATCTTTGTGAGGATGTTGCCATTAATACTGTTGCAACAACTTTGGCATTGGCTGAGCAGCACCATTGTCTTCAATTGAAGTCCGTGTGTCTTAAATTTGTTGCTTTGCCTGAAAATCTCAGAGGTAAAATCTTTCTACTTTTCTAAGGTTTTGAAGCATGATTTATCTTTATTTGTGTACTTTTTGATAAAAATGAACAAAGAGAATAACAAGTGAACTTGTTTTGGTTGATGTTTGAGAGGTTTACTGTAAAAGAAACCTACTAAAACGTCTATTAAAAGCCGACTACTTGAATGGCTGTTGTTTTTGACTTCTTTTCCTTTTTGGGCAAAAGATATTATTGGAGATGGACATCCCAAATCCATGATATACTCGAGGAGGTTTTTGCAGATTTTTAAGAACCAAACCGCCATTGAGACCTACTAAATAAATATATTAGAACCTACTTTTTTTTAACGGCGTATCAAAACGTACTTAAATGGTTTATTTTGCATTCTCATGCTTTATTAAATGCTAGAGGTTGTAAAATGGGCTGGTGGGATTACCATGGAATCCTTTTTTGTCCAATTTTAAAGATAATATATACATAATTGATTTGTTAAACATGATTCCAAGAACTGTATTGTTACAACATTAGTAAATTAACATTTGAATTAGAAACAATCGCAGTTGCATGCATCAAAAGTACATGTTGGATAAAACTTTTGTCCTGTTTCTTTTCTAGCTCTTTTCTTTTTTATTTTACTTATTTTACCTGATAGTGATGAAAATAACAAATTGATTCATTGATGTATGGTTGGAAATTGCCACCTCATGTGTAAATTTGTGTTATACACGCAAGAACTTAAATGGAACTTGTTTTCTACATGAGCCATTACTAAAAGGATGGTCCGCCATTTCTGAATAAAGCTATTTAGGAGGTTGTAAACATTTGAGGATGTTTGCGGCTACTTTTTAACTTTTGGCCGATTTCTTTTTTTATCTTTACAAGTTTTGCCATTAACAAAATAATATAATCTGAATGGAATGTTCATATGATGCTTTCATGGATGTTGAGATGGCCTCCTTTTCTCAAATCATTTCGATAATAGAATCTATCTGAAGTTTTGTTGTTCATCAGCTGTGATGCAGACAGACGGGTTTGATTACTTAAAAGAAAGCTGTCCTCACGTGCTGACCGAGCTATTGGAGCATGTTGCTCGAATCAACAAGCATTCTCTTGCCATATGCAGCAATCCAAATGCAATCACACTTGATGGGAGTGATGTTCATGGTAGAAGGGTGAAACCCAGATTGTAATTGTAGATCTTATTTGTTCTAGGCTTAGAAGGAAAACGTCTTCGGTTAAACTAGTGCTGATGTTGATGTATTGGTGTTCATAATGAGAAATGTTTTAGACTCGTTTCGGTTTGTGTTTCCATGTCTATGATTGTTTAGTTAGTTTTATACATATATTGTATCCGGACTCTAGGATCCGCTCTATGCATCGATTATTTCAGCCATTCTTCCATCCTTGTTACTCTGTACTTGGTGTGTTTTTCATTAACATATCTAACAATTTGCAAACTCGGAGGCTACTTTATTGCAAGATTTTCAAGGGCATATTAGTCTTTCACCTAATTATCGCCGTTTTAGCAATATCTAGCAATATATCACTCGGGCGAGATTTTGAGGAGTTTTACGAAGCATAGAACAAATTTCAGAGAATCCGGAGAATTCGATGATGGTAAGCTTGTTCGAAGGTGGTGTTCACGTCTGCAACAATGCCAAATCTAGAGGAAAGGAGATGTGTGATTTGTAGAGTGCCAACGAATCTAGGTGGGGTTGTGGCTGCGGATCTAGACAGTGCTCAGGGGAGCAATCATGGGTAGAAAAGGGTGAGACCAGTGATGGATGTTCTCCGATAACAAGTGAGAGAAAGGGGGAGAGAGAGAGGGGAGGGGGGAGAGTGAGTGAGAAATTGATAGTATCTTGGCTGGAGAAGTGGCGTTGAGGCGCGGATGGTCACTAGAAGTAGTTGGCAGAGATAATGGTGGTGGTGGTCATGGACTCATTGTTATAGAACAGAGAGGAGATAGAATGTCCCAAAATATATATATTTTTGAATATTAGAAGTAAACAACTGAAAAATTGCATCTCATAAAGGTAGTCGTCAACCACAAGGATAAGGTTTACAAATTTATAATAAAATCAGAGTATTGAATCAAGTTCTAAAACATCATAAGCGTTGGGAAATTCTAACACGTGAAACATTGGTGTCATGTCGAAGCCTTCCTCTTGTCTTTACTCGATGTCACTGAAAAGATATAAACATCAACTAGCAAAAGTAAAACTTAGTGAGTTCACACAACACTTACATCTTATAATGGGTAGTATACACGGCAGGTATAACACATTAATCATCATAACATGTATGGGCCCCTCCTTGGATGCTACATTAGCATCATGATAACCACATCGGCTATCCGTTAGTATATTCAGCATGGCTAACTCACACATAAGTCACACGTATAAAACATATACATGACACATTTACACATACAACGCATGTACATATCACAGTATAATAAGTTAGTGTAAACTCACCTAATCAGGAGCAGTACAAGCGCTAAAAACAACAACTTAGTAAAAGATCCGAAAGATTCACTTCTACCGGCAAACACCTATAATTAAGATTTCCATATCATTAGACAACAATTTGGTTCACTTACTCTATTCACAATTATCAACTATTGAAAGTCCTTTGAAGGCTTGAACCCCTCACTTGGCGATCCAAAATAAGGATCTACCCTACTTGGTGATCTAAGTTGTGTATGCACTTGGCGATCCACGCCAAGATTGCACTTGGCGATCCGACACACTAGTTAGGGACTTGGCGATCCCTACCATGGTCACATTTGGTGAGTACTTCAGTCCATAGGTTGGTGATTCTGCCACTAAGTGAGTAAGTGGTTTGGTGTGGTTGGCGATCCAAGCCACCTTAACACTTGACGATTTGGGCACTAGTGCGCACTTGGCGAGGCATTATTGCCTACTTGACGATTCCACTAACTTAGTCACTTCATGATTCGGTACCCGTAGGTACTTGGCGATTCTAAGGCGTTCATACACTTGCCGACCGGGAATCTTGGGAAGAACTCGACCCTTGATACTTAACCCACCAATTCACTTGGCCATTGCCTAGGTCCAACTTGGCGATTCACAACAAAACCCACAATGTAACGCCCCAAATTCTAAAATTTGATAATTGAAATAAAACCACATATAAGTTTGCACATCTGAAGTTCTATACAAACGCGGAAGCGTATTCTGTTTGAAAACCTATTGTATCCATAGATACACACATAAGTACGATCACAAATTTAGTACCAAAAGCTTGATGTTTACAAACCAGGCGTTAAGTATTTCAAAAGTTTATAAAAATGTAGTCAAACCGAAGCTTTGCCCTTGTC
>JAUEJL010135383.1:0-11048 GCA_032274825.1 Drosophyllum lusitanicum | reverse complement strand
ACTGTTTGGTCATGGGATTAACGATTGTAATTTTCCTCGGAGTGTTTGTTGGAATTGTCAAAAAGAGGGTCACCGGGTGAATGAATGTGGTAATGACAAGAAAATTTAGGCAGGACCATGAGTTGGGGCAGTTGGGGGATCATCGTTGGCAAGTGGACAGAAGAGAAAGAACCCTTCTACGCCAGAGGGTAGGGCTTTCAGTGTGACGGTAGATGATGCTACCATTACCGATGATGATATAACGGGTATGTTTTGATAAACTCTATACCTGTATGTGTAATATTTAGCTTCAGAGTTAATTGTTGTTATTTTATAACTTATGTGCTAAGTTATAGATGCATACTTCTGATGAGGATGATTCTCTAAAAGTAGAGGTAGTTTATAGAAAATGTTTTCTAAATCATGATTCTTCTGATGTTTATATCGAAAAGTGATATGATGTTAAGTGTGTGTTACTTGAATTGATACAAAATGGGTATGAACTACCATAGGAAGATGTTTTTCAGATTGATTGAAATGCATGTTATATTATGTATTGTAAGACTTGTCTTACATTCTGTGTTAGTATGTATTCAAAATTTATGCAAAAAGGAAGAAAGAGGAAAAAAGTGAACAATTATAGAAATTTGGGTGGTTTCGAGATACCCAGAAATGTTTTGATAAAGATCTAACTGAGATTATGAGTTGTTATTAAATCTAACGAGTAAATATGTTCAATGATGATGGAATGATGAACTGGAAATGACATGTTAGCTTATGAAACGGTTGTTAAAAAAATCAAGTTTTCTTTGTTATACAACTTGATGGATCTGAAGAGTTTTGTAGCGTACTATGATACTATATTTGTCGGTTTGGAATGTGATTTTATACAGTGGAATTGAATGATTGTATATGCCTTGTGACAATTGAAATTTCATGAGAGGAATTATTAAACCCATGACTTGGTATTAGTAGCAATTAAAGTTTGCCATAACATTGTGGAGATATTGTCTATATGGAAGGAAATGTGTGATTGAATTGATCATTAGAATGTGTAATAAATGCTTAATACAGAAAGAGTTGAACATGTGGCTGAGACAGTGATTGGAATAAATCAAAGAATATGAATGAGAGATTTGATATCACCTCGGAGAGCTAATTTGGTGACAGATGTGTTGAGATGCAAAGGAACTAGTGATAACATTTGATTCATGCGAATTGAAAGTGTATTTGACTTAGTGGATGAATTGAAATCTTCTCCACTGAAGTTTTGAAGGATAAAAGGTTGAAGTCATAGAGTATGAGAAAGAGAAAAGAGGAATTAATTGCCAAAGCATGTGGATTGAAGACTTGTAGATCTCGTATTTGAGTGCCTTTGCTTGGAAATTTGAAGTTTTATTTTAACAAAGACTTATAAATCTAGATTGTCAGTGCATCCTGGAAGTACTAAATTGCATAACGATATTAAAGTATTGTAATAGTGGCTTACTATGAGAGCAGATATAACACATTTCTTGGAATTTTGACATGTTGTGTACGAGTCAAAGTAGAGTACCAGAAACATATGAATCTTTGAGAAGATTAAAGAATACCAGAATGGTAGTGATGGCAAGTCACGATGGAATTTGTATCTAACTTTTATGTATATAGAGGAATCCTGATGTGGTATGAGTGGTTATTGAACGTTCAATGAAAAGCGCCCGTTTTCTTGCCACTAGTGAGACGGCATCTTTTGGCAGATTAACTTAATTGTATGTTGATGAGATGGTTTGAAGATGTGTTGTTTCATATTTAATGATTCCTAACAGAAATTCAGGATTCGTTTTAACTTCTAGAAGAGTTTACAACAAGAGTTGGGAACGCGAGTTGGGTTTAGTACAACTAACTTTTCCCTATTTTGATGGTCAAACGGAACGAGCTATACAAATATTTGAGAATATATTGCGTTCATGTGTGTTAGAGTATGATGATTCGTGGAATTCATATATACCTTAATCGAATTTGTGTGAAGTAATTTTGTCAGTTGAACATCAGTATACCACTTTATGGGATGTTATGTGGTTGTCACTGTAATAATCCAACATGTTCATTTAAAGCAAGAGAGAAACAATATGTGGATACTTTTTGTATGGTAGACAGTGAATGAATAAAAGTAAAATTGGAATCTTCTATCTGAGTTAAACATGTAGTCATGAGACGTGTGATGTTTATCTAATGTGTAACTGTAAAAGGGAAAGGTTGAAAGACAGATTTTCCAAATTCGCGAGCTAAAGGTTGATTCGAAGAAGAGACTAGTAAAAGAAGTTATTGAACTCTTATGATTGCAAGATGACAAAGCTTTGTAAGAAATAGATTCCTATTTCTAATTTGACTTGGCAAATAGAAGTGAATATGAAGAGTTGATACTTACATTTAAATGTATGTTATGAGATTCCGAGGACGGAATCCTCTAAAGGAGGGAAGATTTGTAACATCCGAAAACCGGCCTAGTCGTGAACGGGTCGGTGGTGTGTGATTTGTGTTTCTTTACACGTGTTTATGTTTAATTATGTTATTAAGATGAATATTTTATATCACATGATTTTATGAGTTAGATAAATTGGGTTTTGTACGAGGGTTGTAGAAAATACCCCGTTGTGTGTTAATGGACTATGAAAGATTGTTAATTGGATTACTGTATGTTAGAAAGTAGTGTAACACACTGTGTTTGGGATTATCTAGAAAAGATAATATTTCCATATTATTTGAATAAATCAATTGTGGAATTATTTATGATTGTATGTATGTATGAATTTAATAATGGAAGTGTATTGGATACATGATTATGGTAGAGACACCTCATGCTTAGGTGAATAACTATGTGTGTGTACGTGTATGCTTGGATATATGTTGGAGGCATTGCATGAGTCATTAACCACCTCCTCATTTTTAAGTGTGTGCAAAAGTGTGTGTTTGCTTTGAGGTGAATAAAGCTAAGAACAACTCTAGAACTTGAAAACTTGAAGATTTGATTTGTGATTTAGTGTTTGAAGAATTGAGAAAAGATTGGTATGTCTTTTGATTTAATTATAAGTATGATTCAGTAAGCTTTTGTATGTGTTTTGTTGCTTGAATATGAAGAAAAACCATTGATGTAGTTTTGAAGAACTTGACATGTGGATTTTCTTGGATTCGAAGATTTAAATGAGTTGTGATGTGTTTTTGATGATTGTAAACATGTTATATGAAGTTTGAATTGGTTTAGTATTGTTAGAAATCATTTTCTAGAATTATAAGTGTGTTTTTATGAGTTTGAATAAAGCTGGAAGAAGGCAGAAAGCAAAGTTGCAGGTTTGGAAATGGCGCGATGTGACGCGTCCCCGGTTTGGTCCGACTTTGAGCCAACCGACTTTGTTGATCCGACTTTTGGTGGTCCGACCTTTGGTCCGACATTGGTGGTCCGGCTTTTGGTTGTCCGACTTTTCTTGATCCGACTTTGGGGTCCGACTTTTGAAAGTTACACGACGCGACGCGTCATTTAATTAGACACGACGCGTCCGAGCAGAATTCCATTTTGGAGCTTTTGTTTGCTGATTCGATTATGTAGCATGTTATATGCTTGCTTATGTGTGATTCTAACCTGATGTATATGGTTATGTTTGATATAAATATATGTGAGTATATATTTATGAATCGAAGACTGATTTTGATGTTGTTGTGTTCTCAGGAACTGCGAAGACTCGGTAACATTAGACCACTGAGCAAGTGCGATTGAGGATAGAGGTGAATGGAGGTTTACTCACGAGGGGTATTGGTGGTAACTACTATGGTTACTTGATATTGAGATGATTGATGCTTTGATAGACTGTTTAGTCTGATAAATTGTTAAGCGAGAATTGAATAACTGCTTGTGTATTATCTGATCAAATGTTGATTATGTGTTGATGATATGATGACTACCGGTTATTTGGTAGAATCCAGCTATGCTTGAATCGGGAAGGTAGTGAACTAGCTAAGCGTGAATCGGGCTGGTAGAGGTCAGCTACGCGTGAATCGGGCTGGGCTAATCGCTATTGGTCGAGCAGTTGTAGACCCTATGGTGCATTCGTTGTATCGAAGTCGATCTAACTGTGCCAAATGGCAATGGGCTATTGTTAAACCTTTGCTTTGGCCTGCATTGGTTGCATGTTCTGTAGAACCGCCGATCCTCTGATCTCCTTTGGATTTGTATGGATGATTGAGAGTGTTGATTGTTGTTGTTGATTGTTTGTGGTTTGTTGCTGATGGCTGTTTGTTTGTAGCTTACATTCACTTAGCTTTGTGCTAATTCCCCACTGTTGAACCTTTTTACAGGTTTGGTGAGTACAGCTGTTTAGCTGGGGTTTGTGTGCGAAGAGAAAATTGACCAACGCTCTCATATTATGTTTTCAATAGAGACGAGCCGTGTTTTGTAAATTTTTTGTAACACAAATGATTACTTTATTTTGAAAAACATTGTAAGACGTTTTGTGGGTGATTGTAATTATGAAAATTCGTAACGCTTCCGTAACGATTAAAAAAATGGCTTGGAGATTTCGGAGTTACAGTGAGTGATCTGTAAAGGGGTCCACCATTGCGTTCTGGAATCAATCGATTCCTCTGGTTACAGCGAGAAGCTGATCCCCAACCGGTCGAGGAGCATTGGGCTTGCAAGGCCTTAAATACCTATCAAGGTACCGCTGACGCTATCATTGACCTGCAAGCCTCAAGGCAATCCCAGTTCCTCGCTGGCCCTGATAATGGGCTAATCAGTCCCCAAGTCCATATCCGGTCACAAACACATAACTGATCCATTCGGATCTTCATTGCGCGCATATAATCATATATCATCATCATGATTCATAACATACACTTAATCAAGTACATATCATAATGTATCAACAAGTTATGCACAACATCATCATGATTCATAATCTACACTTAATCAAGTGCATAATATATCATAGCAACAGATTACTTGTGCATGCAATAAGGTATGCCACCTTTCGTTTACATATTTCATATGTTTGTTAATATATGATACAGGTATATTAATTCTTATGTTATCCAGCATTCACCTGACGAGCTACAATAGCAGATGTAATGCTCCGGCTCCTCCGGATCGTCGGTCTCACCTATAACACCATTTCTTACATTTAGACATCAATATACCAAGTACAACTTAAAATAATGTTCTAATGGTGCTATTAATCTATTTACTAACTTATAACAATAGTCCAAACACTAACACGCGAAAGAACAACGAAAAACAACATTCTATGCTGTGTGCAGGGGGATCGCGCCGCGACCCCAAGGTGTGTCGCGCCGCGATCTATGCATAGACAGTCATGCTGTTTTGTGCACAGCAATGCCATTTTGATCCAATTCAATACCAATTCAACTTTGGTCATTTTTCAGTGATTACCAACATCTTTTAACACTTGTAGGATCTTTCTAACATCTAAAACACTTATCCAATTAATTCATACAAAAATCTAACTTAAATTAACAAAGAAATGTCCATTTTGGCCAATTCTTGAAATACATCAATTCCAACACTTCTAATGTATCATTCCTAGTTAATATGACTTATACAAGCCATTGGAACCGATGGAATCAATTAAATTTAATGTTTGATAGCATTTTCCATTTTATTGCCATTTATGACCATTTTTGAGTAATTTATTAAATTTGCACAAAATCAACTCTTCTAATCTAATAGTTGAGTTCTAATCAATCCTTATGAGTTATAGGAACAATTAGAACACTAACAACCGGTTCTTGATGGTCGGTTTGAGTTTAACCCGTTTTTCATCATTTTCACCCATTTGAGCCAAATCTCAAAACTCAATCAAGAACTTGAGTTTAGTCCATGAAATTGATTCTTAAACACTTAGAAATGATGTAGGAATATATTGGTATCATCAATTTCAATTATTGATATCAATTTGGGTTCTTGGCCCATTTGACCTAAAGCTCAAGAATGAAGAAACCATGGAGATATGAACTTACAAGGTGGAAGGGATGAAGATGATGTTCAAGGAACAGATTGGAGCTTGGATTTGCAGCTAAGATTGAATCTTGACTGATCTTTTGCAGCCTTCTTCTTCAATAGCCAAGTAATGAACCAAGGATGAGCATGTATGTGTGTCTGTACGTGGGTCTGTGTAAGGGAGATGACTAAACCGACTTGTAGATTATTATTATCCACAAGTGGGTATTTGGTTCCCCTTTCCAACTTACAACTTAACCCTAGATTTCCCGTTTCAACTAACGGATATATTTTTTGGAATCCTTATCTTAAACAGTTTAATATTTTATAAATTTTTATCTATTTTTATCATTATTTTTATACCATCATTTCTTTATTATTCTCATACTAATTTCACCTTCATCAATTAAATAAAAATTCTTTTATTCAATATATTAAATTCGAGATTCGACGTAACACAGTCATACACGTTTAGGCCCATTTCGAGGATGTTACACAAGCCAACAGGTAGGGGTACGACAACGCCTACCATAAAGCATTTCGTACGGTGGCATACCAATACTAGAATGATATGAGTTATTATAAGCAAACTCAATCAGAAGTAAATGAGAATCCTACGAACCACCGAATTCGAGCACACAAAACGCGCGTAGCATGTCTTCAAGAGTTTGGATAGTCCTTTCGAACTGTCCATCTGTCTGGGGATGGTATACGGTACTCAAATGAAGATGAGTACCAAGCTCCCGTAGAAGATTGTTCCAGAAGTGTGAAACAAAGCGAGTATCCCGATCAGAGACAATAGACATTCTTAGTAAGAGCCTCCAGAAGTGTGCCGGGATACAACTTCATTGATATACCACAAAGCTAGACGAGGCATTGAGGAAGATTCATTAACCGCTAGAAAATGGGCATTCTTAGTAAAACGGTCAACAATTACCCACATCATATCATGCCCTTTTGTAGTCCTGGGCAATTTAGTCACGAAATCCGTGGTAATGTTATCCCATTTCCATTCTGGAATCGGTAATTGTTGCAAATTATTGTAACGCCTTTGGTGCTCAGTCTTGACCTGTGCACAAATCTGACATTTCTCAACATATGAAGCTATATCACGCTTCAATGTAGGCCTAATGCACCCCGGATTAATAGATAACTTAGAACTAAGAGCCTCCTACATATTCAATTCACGGTTTCCTCCAAGAATAGGTAGCCAGATTCGGGACCTAAAAGTCTTCAATCCACGGCTGTCATCTTCCAAATGATCTTTCAGCTTAGTCATGGTCTCTACTTTCAAATTAGCTTCTTGCAAAGCTTCTTGCTGCACTTCCTTAAACCGAATGATAATACCAGATATAATAGTAAGCTTCATGAATCTGATATTCTCTGTAGAGCCCTTTTGGCTTAATGCACCGGCTACAACGTTTGCCTTGCTCGGATGGTATTTAATCTAACAATCGTAGTCTTTTATCAGCTCCACCCACCTATGCTGCCTCATATTGAGCTCCTTCTATGTGAAAACATATTGAAGGCTCTTGTGGTTAGTATACACCACACATTTGGCGCCATAGAGATAGTGGCACCTTAATTTCAGAGCAAAGACAACAACAGCCAACTCCAGATCATGAGTCGGGTAGCTCTTCTCATGTGGCTTCAGTTGGCGGGAAGCATATGCAATCACTTTGTCTCCTTGCATCAGGACACTTCCCAAACCTGCATAAGAAGCATCATAATAAACAATGATATCTTCCGACCCGTTCGGTAGAGTCAGAACTAGAGCTTGACACAATAGTTGCTTCAAAGTTTGGAAAGCCTTATGTTGTTCGTCTGACCATGTCTAAGAAACATCCTTTCGTGTGAGCTTAGTTAGAGGACCTGCTATTTTGGAGAAATTCTGAATAAACCGCCGATAGTAACCGGCAAGTCATAAGAAACTCAGAATCTCCAATGAGGTTTTGGGAATCCCACAATTCATCACCGCCTCGACCTTAGCTGGGTCGACCATCACACCATCCTTGCATATAATTGAACCAAGGAAGTGTATCTCTTTAAGCCAGAACTCACATTTAGAAAACTTGGCATATAAGTGTTTTCGCATTAAAGTATCAAGAACTATGCGAAGATGTGCCTCGTGATCTGCTTCGGACTTAGAATAAATAAGAATATCATCAATGAAGACTATGACAAATTTGTCAAGAAAGGCATGACAAACATGGTTCATCAAGTCCATAAATATAGCCGGGGCATTTGTCAACCCGAAAGGCATCACGTAAAATTCATAATGGTCGTATCTCATCCGGAAAGTCGTCTTATTGATCAAATAGATCATCAATGCGAGGAAGAAGGTACTTATTCTTTATAGTTCGCTTATTCAGCTCCCTGTAATCGATACACATTTGCATCGTCCCGTCTTTCTTTTTCACGAACAAGACTGGAGCTCCCCAAGGTGAAGAGCTGGGACGAATGAAACCTCTATCAAGAAGTTCATGTATCTGAGTCCTCATCTCACGGACCTCAGATGGAGCAAGACAATAAGGAGCTCTTGCTACAGGTGTAGCACCTAGAACAAGAGCAATTTGGTACATATGTCTCGTACCGGTGGTAATCCAGGTAATTTTTCGAGAAATACATCAGAGTAATCAGAAACTACCCTAATGTCTTTAACAGCTTGCTTCTCCATCTTCGTGTCAATAACATAAGCCAAATAGGAATCACATCCTTTGGCTACGGATTTACGGCCTTTCATCGGGGAGATGAGAGTAATTTCAGAAGTCCTCCTTTCACCACGAGCCATACCATATGACCCATTGGGTAGGGGAATCTTGATTAGCTTTTTGGAACAAAGAATTTTAGCATTTTGGTTGATGAGCCAATCCATCCCAATAACCACATCGAAGCCAGAAATGGGCATAAGCAATAAAGAGATTGGAAAACAATGCCCGTCAATATCAAGAGAAGCCTGAGGAACTGAGGAAATAACTAGTACTAATTTGCCATCAGCGACTTCCACATTAAGAGGACTAGCTATTAGAGAACTAGGCAACTGAATTCTTTTATAGAAATCAGAAGAAATATAGGAATAGGTAGCACCACAATCAAACAAAATACACGCAGGAGTGGAGTTAATCAAGAAAGTGCCAGTAATAACATCACCTACAGTTTTAGATTCATCAGCCGTCATGTGAAACGCCCTGCCCGTTGCACGGGGTGTATTATCCTTCCTCTGTCCCGAGGAAGACCCTCCAGCTCCTCCTGAAACCTGACCTTGACCCGATCTGCATTCAAATGATTGGTGTCCCGGTTTAAAACACTTGTAGCACACATTATCCTTATATCGACAGTTTTCGGCATTGTGTCCCTTTTGCCCACATTTGGGACACCTTGCGGTCTCCCAGGTACAATAACCCGTATGTTTGGTGCGACATTGTGAACAACACGGGATGTTATATGGATTGTACCTTTGGGCTCCTTGCTACTGCCATGATCCTCCTCCTGAGCCTCTAGATCCCGAAGACTACTCAAACTTCCTTTTGGAAGTTCCACCATACTCTTTCTGTTGGACATGATCGCTCTCGTATTGACGAGCGATGTCAAAGGCCGCATCTAAAGTGGTAACAAACCGAATGGAAGCTCTGTAATCTGGTGACAGTGCCTTGGCAAACCTGTTTATTTTCGCCTCTTCATCAGGCATCAAATGTTCAAAAAACCGTATTCTGTCGAAGAATTGGGTAATCAACTCTTCCACAGGTTTATTGGCTTTTGTTAAGGCCCTGAATTCATCCTCTATGCATTCCATAGCTTAAGCAGGTGTTGAGGCTATCACAGTATCATACCATGTAACAGCCCTACCTCGAAGCATTTTTATTGCGTATGCCACTTTCTTTGACTCCTCACTTTCACAAGTCTCAAATGCCAATTCAATATCTCAAATCCACCTTTCGGTTACTGCCAGATCCATAGAACCAGCAAAAGTAGGTGGCTTACAAGACAGGAAAGCCTTAAGACCTGCGGCCATCCTGTGTTCGGGAGCAGGAATAATAGGTGCACGTTCCTCAGTTGTTTTTAAGCATGCCTCTAGCTCTCAAATATAAGCCTCCCTATCTTGACCTCTAGCCATAATATTCTCTTAGGCTTTTTGGTCAAATACATTCACAATCATACTTAGTATACTTATTATACTTAACTAGCTAAGCGACCCGTGTGTCAACACGGGGATGATATAAGTCAATTTTAATTTTATATAGTTTTAAAGAGTATTAACATGTATGGTAAAAATAGTTACAAAGCATAGATAGAAATATAAAATCTCGTAAGAAATGAATAAACATTACAAAATTTTGAAATTCATACATAATATTATCATTAGATTTTCTGTAGAACCACTTTATAAACAACATTCATGGTTTTATTAGTAGGGTTATCTTCATCATCACAAAATAAAACTTTTTAACTCCTCCTTACCCTTCACTCGAGAAACAGTCACATATAATTGTCCATGAGTGAAAACAACACCCCAATTGGACAAAATCCGAAATGAAATGTTCAAGTCAAAATCAGCAAATGCAAATGAATTGAGCATCATATATGTTACTCCATAATCCAAGATTGTTCTATCATTCATATATTTGTTTCAACTACCTTCGGTATACATAAATTTGTTTCAACTATCATTTTTAAGTGAGAGATCAGGTTAGATAAGAGTTGTTTGTCCCTCTCGTTTAAGCTATAACTTGTATTTAACCCGTTAAAATAATTTAATTAAAATAAAAGCACAAAAGGACATGAAAAGTGCACTCCAAACTCATTTTGTCATTGAAGCTCTCCATAGCTATAATATTTAAAGTAAATATTCCCCTCCTCTAAATTGCTCAAAAATGTCGGAGTGCTCCATCACTTTAAATTTTGAAAATAAATTATGGGGTTACCATCTTTTATTTGCAGAGTGAATTCTTGGCAAGTGTTTAAAACAACAAACCAACCTAAAAACAGATGAGATGAGTCTTAAAAAATTACATCACAAATTTCGATCTTAACAAATATTTATGTTCCCCTCATCAAACTCTATTTACGGGTCTAAATTGAT